>JAQBSW010001534.1:0-130382 GCA_029291075.1 Eudiplozoon nipponicum
GTTCTCAATAAGGATGAAACCAATCTACTAGAAGAATTGCCTTTTCTACATTATACAATGCTTAAATTATAATAACAAATGTGTGTACCTAAATAATTGTTATCACCACCCAAACAACAAATGTTCAGTTATTCCACCATAATCATAGCATCTAAATGAGCGATATCGCTAGGTTGTGATGACGAAAGAGAAAGAAAAGAGGAAGCATTGGAGATAAAAGTATCTGCAGTTGCTTGATTTTGCTTTTCCGCCCTGCACAATACAGCAGATATGGCGAACAATTTTTTCCTGTGCAAAGGCCAATGCAGTATGGATTCATTATTGCTGGGTTTATACATGGTTATATGTGATTCCTAGGACGACCATTCCTAGAGGGGATGGTTTGTATTAAGTTTTCCTCATCTTAGTCTGCCAACCAAGGCTGATGAGAATTATCTGACCCAGATGCCAGTAGCCAAACTTTCCTTCAGCAACTCAAACATGCCTTTTGGCACATTTGCTCTCATTTCGTCATTTCTTATTTAAGACTAACTATTAAGGCGTAGTTAGACCAAACTTGAGGCTTCCCATGAAATTTTATGATGGTTGTATCTCATAAAACCCAACAAGATTCATGCTACCATTCCCGGGCTGACTAGCTAGTGTCCGTCGGTCGTCAGGCCGCAAATTTCGATAGGACCCTGTAAGACACGGACACAGCATCTATCTAAATGAAATAAATATACACATACTTAAAAGTAGAGCTAGGTCTCTTGCACGATTGATTTCATGTGTTACGTTGAGAATGCAAATAAGTCGGACTTAACAAATGGTCCATGTTCGCCATCAGAATCTCGAAAGTTTTAATTATCAAAATATCTCTTGATAAGTAAGATTATGGTGCGGTGTGATCAAATCGATAGAGCTGAAAATTTCTTGTGACCTACTACCTCATTTTCGTTGGCCGCGTTTATCCTTATTACGTGTCTGATAGCTTGCTTCTGTTATCTCGGTGAATGCGATTGTCAACAGTAATTTATTTGGAAGGAAAGAGAACACATTACGGAATAGAATGAATTAAAGGTTTTAACAAAATATATAATTAATTTACAACGCCATTTGAGATTCTCTCTCACTTACCCCCACCCCTCAACATTTTTATTTGTTTGTTTATACCATGTTTACCAATTTTTTTTTATTCTTGACCATTTTCTCCAAAAAGAATAGTAGACTACACGTTTGTTCTCATAATGAAAAAAAGGAAGAGGAAGCGTGGGCCAAATTAAAGATAGCAAAAATCAAAGCAGGTCTGAATTTACAGGATTACAAATTCGGCTAATAACATAACCGAAAACTATAACACATCAGCGTTCCGATTAACTATCACAACTATGTAAACTAAATATAATTGGTCATTGACAATATAATAACAAAAAGGATTGCCTATTCTTATTGGTCAAGCTAAGTTTAAATGGGTTTTCTTAATAATTAATATGGCTAAGTGCGAATACCATCCTTAGAGTTTCCACGAGTTACATTCGTTATTTGTCGCTTTGCACTATGTTTTGCAAAGATCTGATCTATCCCCATTTCCAATTACACATCGAGTTCGTCTTCGTTGTGGCTGGGTACTGATTAGTCCGTATCCTCCGAGGGCTTCAACATCGTTCGTACTGGAAATGAGGCACGAAACATCGCCACACAGCGAAGACTATATCATACCTCATTTCCAGCGATTAGTATGAACGATGTCGATGCCTTCGGAGGAAAGGGACGAATCGCCTCCCAATTACCACGAAGAACTCGATGCGAAACTGATAGTGCGAAGCGACAACCCACGAATGCAACTCGTGGAAACTCTAAATTTAACTAATTATTCGCTATAATTAATACAAGTCATAAACATTTATGATCGCTTACAGGCAAGTCTATCTTTTTAGCAATAGAGCAGAATTCACGTCAGAGAGTGCGCAAACTTTCGCATTCCTCAAGTAGCCTAGTATAAGAACAAAAAATTTAGACAAGACTCATGGTTGCATGCTGATTTAGTCATCAGTGCGCGAGATCCATAGCTGCATTTGTTATTTTGTTTTGTGCGTTTCTAAGAAAACACATTTTCGCAGAAATCAACAACTTATGTCTAATAATGAATAAGTTTTAACATATATGAAATAATCTAATCAGCCGATGCTGATCATTTGTATTAGAAGACTAATAGGAATAACAAGAATAAAACTTAGTTAAATGAATTGTCTGAATTTTGACGTAAACATGCTGAGTAAGATGAAAAACTCACTGTTCAGCTGGTGTTGACAGTTGGCATTATTCATAACAGGAATACCTTGTCTATTGCAAATGGTACTGTTGTTTTGAGGTATCTCCTAAAGGATAAACAAAAAAAATTATCCAAAAGTAAAACAGCGATGATAAGTTTCAAACTGTAGAGCTGTAATAGGCGCACACACTTACCGTGCAGTTGGTACGACGAAGCTTCCCGATGCGGAACTATTGAGACTAACTCAGGCTAGCGCATGAACCAGGAAAATACAGATTAAGAGCTAACATTCAATACTTAAAATTACTCCCCCAAACGTTTCGATAATTTTAACCGAAACTGTGTTTCACCTTAAAATAAACAATGACGATATGCAGACCTGACATTTTCAGCAAACCCCAGGTAATGAAGTTTATGACTAGTAAAATATGAGGTGAGCAACTCTTCAAAATCATATATATATATATATATATATATATATATATATATATATATATATATATATATATAGTCTGTTCTGTTTATGTTAAAAAGTTATTGAATAAATTTACGATGCTTTCGAAGAAAGCAATAATTTTATCAATATAAATGGCCAATAATTCGCATTCATGCACATCTCCTTACTCAGCTAAGTAAATAAATCCAAACGTAATAGGCTTCATATGTAATATTACTAGTAAATTCAGTTAAATATCTTTAACTTAGTTTTGTATAAAAAGCTGCCATTGTTCTAATGCTAGCCTAAAATGAAAATTAATTATTCATAAAATAGTTTTTCAAAATAATTCAACGCTTGATACCAATTCACCTTTAAAACGGTGACGTATTGAGACAAAATAGTATGCAAAGAATGCATTGTGACCAATTTTGCCTCCCCGGTAATGCGATTTATCATCCAATGTGGACCAGTTAGTTCAGGTTGAAATTAAACAGAAAACAACTGCAGTTGCCTAGACAACCAATGGTTTTACCAAAATATTTTAAAATAGCAGTACGTGAAAAGTTGACCATATGGTTGCTAGTCATAAGGCGAATGCAAGGTTACTTTCTCAACAATACATTTAGGGATAAAATCTTAAATTCCCTCTGACAACCAAATTTAAATGAGTTTTGCGAGCTTGAAGTAAACACCAATCTCATTGTATTTAACCAGTCATCGGACAACATGGCAAAACTACAATCAGCTGTTTTTCGACGACTGGTTAAATACAATTGGCTTGGTGTTTCCTTCAGGCACGCAAACCTGATTTAATGAACTGTTACCACCACCCGCACAATCTCTGATTGATTAATTGTACACCAGATTAGTTCTCGGCCTGCACTTGACTTGAGTGTTTGCACTATTTGGAGAAGTTTCTAAAACTAGTAACGGCACCTTAGAAAATATTAGCTATTCTGGATAAACGGTTATTGTTATCTTTGATTGGTAGACCATCTAAGCAGGGGAAACTCTACGTCAATGGGCAGGTGGTGCCAGATCATCAAGAAGTAGGGTGTCTGAATATAAATGATCCAACCAAACTGGTAAAAGCAACCTGGTGGTCTCTTATAGCCCACATACAATCATTAAATATACAAATTATGATGACTCCAAATTACATTGGTTCTCATATTTCTTTTAGACAAAGAACAATTTCATTCACTGGTTCTTAGAATTTTAGGGCACTTGCCTCAAATTTCATTGGTTCTCATATTTCGTTTAGACAAGGAACATTTTCATTCACTGGCTCTTAGAATTTTAGGGCACTTGCCTCGTGACAAATTTAACCTTTAATGGTTGATGAAATTAACATGCGCGGTATCTAATTCCTTGTCAACAAGCGACCATATTTTTTTAGCACTGGACAAGGTATCTCTTTCGGGCCTAGCTAACATGATAAGACAATACTTCTGCAGTTCATGTATGATATCGCCCTTCATTTATCAAATGCCTTTTTCGTTTAGTTAATGCTAATTTCCGAGTAGGAAAGCTAATTCTCCGAGTCGTAAATGTGTACGCCCCAACTCTCAACCATTGCCCTAATAAAGATGTAATTATTTGAATGGCTAACAGATTTTACTTACGTTCTACAGTGACGTATCGACAATTAAATTGAACGATGACTTCAACGCCAAACTAGAATAAGACTGTGTGGGAAATATAGAGCTATAGAATGATGGAAAATCACTAAAAATAGTTATGGTGACGGCAGCTGGAATCAGACAAATTCTTTTCCATACGGCAGCCCATATCTAATCCGAATATGCACGCACTGAAAACGATAAATTTAAGCAAATGCCCTCCAGGATTCTCATGCTTCGGGTGGGCCACCTGATGCCATAGCCAGTAACGTGCAAATGATTTAACTGCTAGGACACGCAGCGGAGAAAGAACAAACATGGTTTAATGTTATTAATGAGTTTGAAACACTATCGAAGTGTAATCTAATTGAATTGTACAATTAGATCCGACGTATTATCTGTGGTTATTCCGCCAGAGTACGGGCGCAATCAGTTTCCGGAGCACAACTTATCAATTCTAAAAACTCAGACCGAGGCATTTTGCAAACGGCGTGGTTAACGGTGAAGCGACCTGTTTAAATTGTTCCGAGATGGACATGGAACCTCCAACTTAAGATGAAACGGCAGGTTTGTGATCTCATGAGGGCCCGTAGAGCCGACCGAATCGATGAACTCACTTTCGAATTTTTCAATTGGAGACATCGTCACAAACCAGTTGAAGAGTATCGTTGTAGTGCTTATCCTCACAAAATTAACAATAGAATTTCTGCGAACTCCCATGGTGTCAGTTTTATCTGCACTGCATCAAAGGTGGTTACTGCTAATATTATCTGAACACTTTGGAAAGAATGATAGAAGCAAAGGAGGCAAGACCAGGCAGTGTTTTAAACCAGACACTAACTATTTTGACTCTCGTGTGAATTAATGTAAATGATGACGTTTCGGCTAAAATAGGTCGACTACTCGAAGCCTTTTTTAGCGACACATTAGCATGTATTCGCACTAGTAAATACCTCTCTGACACTTTTGCTATCAACTTCTTTAGTTAAGCCGACGATGCATTATTTGCTCAGATTACCACTACACCTCGGTAGTAAGATAAGTGGTGGTGGAAGGAAAGGAGACTTTAATAAACTGAGGATGCTTTTCTGACGGCAGACAAAGATGACAAGGTTTAGAGAGCAATATATTGTCCAAAATAGTTTCCTATCCGTTACGGTCTGAAACTTTAAACATAAAAAATGGTCATGGCCAAATCTGATCGTAGCTTTAGATTATGTTAAAATTGCTTTTCCGACAGATGTCCAGGAATTCGTTCATCCTGGATCTTTGGTAACTCACGAAGAAGCGGCTTCTGCTGAAAATTTCGGACGCGTTAGCTTTTCAGCTGTTGTTGAAAAATTAGGTAAAACACTTTGGAAATGCTCGTCTTTAACAACTAGCACAAAGTCCAAGATATACAAGTCAAGCATAATGTCGGCCTTACACTGTGAAGACGAAACATTAAACACTATAGCTGCCAGCGCTAGGACAGATTCTTTAATTGATGCATTTACTCGACTTGGTTATGGTTATTGACAGCTTAGTCTCAGGAGCCATTAATAAAAAGATGACCAATTCTATACAGCTGTTCTTTGACGAACAATCGCCATATAACCTTGTTTTGGTAGGTAGATTAAGCTGGTTTGGCTACTATTAAAAAAGGACAATTACACAAACTGCCCGCCAGACTACCGAAGCAACTCCGGTTGTTAAATTTAATCGCAATAGCGGTAAATAGGCGTAAGACTGCATGTGAAACCTTAGGAAAAAGGGAACTGGTGGAGGGTAGCTACAAACACGGCATCAGGCCATTTAATCTTGTTCTTAGTCTTAACCTGGTTGTAATTAACTCAAACTATCAAAAGGCATAGCGAAGTGAATGATGCGGATGGGAAATGTAATGTCATCGGGCCGCCAGAATCAAGCTGAAATTACGCTCCATATGCTACCTGTACCATGTAAAAAAATCCATGCACTAAAATGGATGGAATTCTGCAGAATGCATTCAGAAACACTTTTTGCAGTCGAGTCATCTGCAGCCACGTACAGTAGAGTACCAAATAGCATCTGAAGCGCTATGAAGAAAGGGCTTAAGCATGCACTAATTTATTCCTGAAACAAACGATATTTAAAACGTGGCATCTACTACAAAACTAAGGGGAAATTGCACTCGCGTTTGTATGTATAGCCAAGATTTTTCTGTCAGTTACGCGACGGATGAAGAACAGAACTTGCCGATAATCGCTAATTAATTTGAAACAGCGTCGGAGTAAAAAGCGTAATTGAATTGTACGCTGAGAAGTGATATATAAGCAAAATTCATTCTTCCAAAGAGGTAATGATATATTAATTCCAGCAGTGCATATTGGTATATGCCATGTAAAACTACATTGAGAAAATAACAGATTTAAAGGCCTGCTTGCCTCATGGCATTGATACGTCTATGTACCATTTAAATACAAGGATTTTAATCTGTTACGAGTACGACGGCAAAAACAGCATTAAAAGAATCTAAATAATATAAATACTGTAGATACATAGCATGAGAAAATACTGAGCAAACTTCTTAGTTGAATGTTATTCTTTTTGACATGCAAAAACAGTAAACTATAACGATTTAATAAGAAAACAAGTATATACGCTTAGCTAATTCAAAGATTTTATAGGCTAGAATGATCGCAATGATAACTGAAAATCTGTTGTCACTTGCATTATTAAACTCACAATGGAGGTCTATCACATGTATATTTGTTACACTTGAATATCAATCAAGGTCATGAGTCATGATTATTAAATCAATAGCAAAATAATACTGAAAGCAAAAAACACGTTTTAATTAAGAATGACATCGAAGACATTTTAATCCAAAAACTTTTTAATTAGTACACATCAAAATAAAGACCGTATTTACCCGCGCCAAAGGACTACGCGTTCAATCAATAACTGTAGCACAAGAAAAAGAACTTCAAACTATACAAGAAAATAAGATTATAAGCAACATTCCAACCGAAACAATCATAATTATCTTTAATCTTCCCGTTGTTGTAGAATATGCATGCATAAATAAAGGAAGACATACAAACATACATACATGCATGTATACACACATACATATAAACATGCGTTTATAAATACACACATACATACATACATGAATGAGTAAATGTATATATATATATATATATATATATATATATATATATATATATATATATATATACAGGTATGCGTAAATGCAAATATACGCCTGTTAACATATACATAGATACATACATCCAAACATACACCTACTAACACACACCCATACATACATGCCTACATAAATGCATGCATAATGCAGAAATACATGCATACGCCCATACATACATACATAAATACAAGCGTTTATATCCATTCAAACATAAGCGCCGATCAATTTCTTATGTAATGTGGCATGATTAAGCCTCTTCACTGTACACTGCGTGCCATTAAATTCCTATAGATATATGCTCATTCAATTGACATGACCTATATTGCAAATAACGGCTTCCGTCAACTAAAACGCCGGTCTATATTTTATGCGGTTACAGCAATCCAATGACTACCTCAACAGCTCGTTGGACAGAATGTATGAGTACGTTCGTCAGCCAGCGCATCAAAAGTCTGTAATTAGACGCAACGATGATAGAAAATCAAAGAACGACCACACAGAACTAGTCATGTCATAAATTTTACTTCTGATGGAAACCTTTGATGCTAGCAATAACAAAATAAATCAACGCAAATAAATTAATTTACAAAGCTATCTAGACGAAGGCAGCTATCGTCAGTTACTTTAAGACGATGGACTTGGTAATAAACGAAAAATGTCAGAACGGTTTGTATAAACTGTCAAGGACGACTGCAGTAATGATAATAATTCCGGAAATCTAGTGAGGTGAAAAAAATGGTTTCACTAAGATGCTCGGGTAAATAATCCGCTAATTGGCAGCCAGGCGACGTCCGTTACTAACGTAGGTCTTGTCAAATTGTACATAACGATGTTTTCAGGGAATATCATTTCAGGCCTTATTGAGTGGATACTGCCTGAGCACAGTTAATAGCTCAAAGTAGCTTGTTTTCCTTTCCTAAATCGTCAGCGAATTCTAAATCAGTAATCCAAACATCGAACACAACTCCTTGCAATATTCTATACTCTAGCACAGATTTTATAGACAATGAAGCATTAATCTCTAACGTCAGAGTCATTCCTAAAAGGTTCAGAAGGATCCAAATAAAACTAATACGGGACGTTTATTCTGAAATCTATGGAGATACTCGAAATAAGGCGCCAAATTCCAACTAGTTTGACTCATAATACCCGTTACAATATAAGACACCAACTTAAGCGCAGTCTAAAAGTCGATCTCGAAAACTTTTGGACCAGAAAGGCTGAAGAAATGAAAGTAGCTTTCTCGCCAGGTAATTGTGGCTGTTTGTTCCAACTTATCCACGCAGCAGGTCCGAGAAAATTAAAAGTTAGTGAAGCTATAAATGACAACGATTTAATAACAGATAAAATAAGTTGTCTTGACAGGTGGGCTGAACACTTTAAAGATCAATTTTCTTGGCCACCCGCGCCAGTTCCGACTCCCGAAAGCATGTCTGCATCAACAGTGTGAAATGTTAGTCCCGAAGAACCATTCGAGTTATAAGTACACGATGCAATCCTATCTCTTAAACGCCGCAGGCCCCAATGATTTTCTTCCAGGATTGTTTAATGATACTATGGAATGAGGAAACCGTACCACTTGATTGAAATGAGTCGACCATCATTCCTATCTACAAAAAAGGCAATCGTAATTCGTGCGATAACCATCGTGGTATAAGCTTGACTCCAGTCGTATCTATGTTATTTGTTTCGATTTTCCTACGTCGTCTTAGCGCTTCACGTGAATCACTTATAAGAGAAGAACAGGCCGGATTCCGCGCAGGACGAGTTTTTATAGATAATATTTTTACGTTAAGGCAAGTTCTCGAACAGAGACATTTCTATCGCCGTCCTATAACAGCCGTCTTTCTAGACATCAAGGATGCATTTGATTCGGTGGATCGCAATGTTTTATTCCACATTATGTCGAAAAGCGGTGTGCCCACAAAATTTGTTAATATTATACGAGCTCTCTACACAAATACTTCTGGCCGCGTTAAGGTCTACAACGAATTAACGCATAACTTTTCAACCAGCAATGGTGTTCGTCAAGGTTGTCAACTTTTCCCATTTTTGTTTAATTTTGTAATCGATGCTATTATGAACACTCTTCCACACATTCAGGATGCTGGAGTTGAAGTTCTCCCGGGCGATAAACTAGTCGATCTTGATTATGCGGAAGATATCGTACTAATATTCGACAACCAGGATGCTGCCCAGGCCACTTTGAATAGATTAACAGACGTCGTTCCGTCTTTCGGTATGAAATTCGCACCCTCTAAATTTAAGATACTGTTACAGGATCACCCATCACTCACTCCAACGTTGCGACTGCAGAATGAAGAACTAGACATATCCGACAGGTTTACATATCTTGGGAGCTCTAACAATAACGTAGGCAAAATGTCGGACAAGGTGAGAATATGGATCGCCAAAGCTAAAGCAGCTTTCTCGAACCTTTGTCATTTATGGAAAAACGCGAATATTCCACTTTTCCTTAAATGTCGTGTTTACAATGCATCTGTAGGCGAAGTCTTACTATACGCTAGTGAAAGTTGGCCTCTTAGAAATGATGATTTGAGACGCTTACAGGCATTTGATCATCGTTGTTTGAGAAGTATAGCACATGCTGGTTACCAACAACGAATAACGTTGGCATCCTTAGACATATTTTTGGATCTGTCAATAAGTGCCCCGCGTTAGAAAAACAGATAAAGCTCCACCAACGTCATTGGCCCGGTCACGTTTTGCGTATGCCCTCATTTCGATTGCCTAGTAAAGGTCTATTCTCTAACTAGCACCAAATTGACATTTCAGAAACAATTGAAGCCACTTACATCCAAATTGGGTAGTATAGGACCCACTCGTCTGCCAAGATAGGGTCCTCGTGCGCATAATAGTTCTTGGTTAAAAACCCTTAGCGATATGGCATCGAATAGAGCTCAGTGCTGACCTTGTTGCAGATGTCTATTAGAATCATCTTCGTAACTTTCTTTTCTTAGAAGGGCAAAATTAGCTGCGAGGTTTGATTTGTTTATGACGTGATACAGTGAAATCCGCAACGAAGCTGTATTTCTGATGTCGCCTTGCCCGAAGGCTAACTTGGCCATAATGGTGTTGTGGCGAGGTTTATTTTGTCTTATTTCTGTGAGTTATCCTGATAAATTTATTCATAGTAGCAAGGTATTCCTTCTCTCTCTCTTTCTCTCGTAAATCTCACTAATAATTTGTCTAAATTCACTTTTGTATGACTGGACATGATGATGAACTAAATAAAAAAGATAATAAACGAATAGCACATTTAAAAGGTTGTACAATCTTAAGGAAACAGACAAAAAAGCTTACCTGAACTAAAACGGTACTACTTGATTGGTTGCGATTAACCCGCTTCTTGGAGCGATAGTCTTGCACGAGTATAGTCAGGCGTTCCGTTACAAAAAACACGTGAATTCCAGCCAAACAGACCAGACCTTTTATAACCATCTTAAGATGATCATCTGACGACTCTCCGGATTCGCCGTGTGAATGCGTGTGACCATGTTCCTCCTTATGTTCATTACCATCAGCGTGTGAGTGGCCATGACTTTGAGTGACTAGTTCGGTAGTCGATGTCGAAGAGTGACTAGCAGTTGCGTGGTCTCCATCATGCGAGTGCTCGACGAACGCCTACAAAAGTAAACATTCTTAGCTACAATTAGGTTTTTTAACAGTACCATACTGCTTTTTATAAAAGGCAACAAATAGAGGTAGCCTATCATTCCTATTAAGTCTACAGATTGAAACATGTTACTACAAGTTGCAATCAAGAAATGTAAACTTCTCCTACACACCAGCACTAAATGCATATTTCCACCAAAATTTAAGTTAAGAAACAGACATCTGGAATATTTTAAATTACCTGATCTGCTTTCTGACTAACGCAGCTCTCACTGTTCCAGTAGTTTTCTGTTGCTAAAATATTTTGGTTAAACTTATCGATAGCCTCCATCAGTTGCCAAATGCCACACAAGTTTAACAAACGAAACTAATGAAGCAAACCAAGGTTCGCTTTTTAAACTTGTGAGGCTTTTTGCAACTGGTGAAGGCTATCGATTAGTTCAGCCAAAATATTTTCGCAACAGAAAACTACTGGAACAATGAAAGCTGCGTTAGTCAAAACGCAGATCTGGTAATTTCAGTTAATTCAGGTTCGCAAAAGCAATTATCATCTTGAATATTTGTTCCTCTAAAATATTTCGGTTTGCAGTCTAATTATCTGCCTAAATAAATACATGTCAAATTTGTAGTTCGTGTAAGTAAATGCGAGCACGCCTTAAATGACTATTTTGATTAAGAATACTAGGAGTGCACAAACCAATAACAATTCTACATATTATTATAATCAAGGTTGCGGTCTTGATATAAACACCTGACCCATTAATTACTTACATATGTCAGTATAAACTAAGAATTGTATAGTGTAGAAAGGCAATTCATCCAGTAGACCGGTTTCGTCCTTATTGGGAACTCATCAATTACTGGCCAGAATTGGCCGCGGACAGGATACGAACCTGGGCACGTCTGCTTCGGAATCTGGTGCTCCAACCACTGAGCTATCCTGTTTATATCAAGACCGCAACCTTGATTATAATAATTGTTATCACCACCCGCGCAACCAATGTTCGTTTAATTATATAAATGTTCATTTCAATACCCTTTCCCCATGTAAAGTGGTGTCTGTTCAGCAATGACAGATTGGGCATGGTTAGTTGGAACTTTGGGTCTAAATGGATGCCATATGAGCTCCACCTAAAGGAAAATTGACTAACCAAGTTACATTAGTTAGTATATAACTGAAAATTGTGTGTAGTGTAGTGTGCGGCAGGATAGCTCAGTGGTTAGAGCACCAGATTCCGAAACAGACGTGCCCAGGTTCGTATCCTGTCCGCGGCAAATTCTGGCCAGTACTTGATGAGTTCCCAATAAGGACGAAAGCGGTCTACTGGATGAATTGCCCTTTCTACACTATACAATTCTTAGTTTATACTGACATATGTAAGTAAGTAATGGGTCAGGTGTTTATATCAAGACCGCAACCTTGATTATAATAATTGTTATCACCACCCGCGCAACCAATGTTCGTTTAATTATATAAATATTCATTTCAATACCACTTCCTCATGTAATATGGCGTCTGTTCAGTAATGAAAGATTGGGGATGGTTAGTTGGAACTTTGGGTCTAAATGGATGCCATATAAGATCCACCTAAAGGAAAAATTGACTAACCAAGTTACATTAGTTAGTATATAACTGAAAATTGTGTAGTGTAGTGTGTGGCAGGATGGCTCAGTGGTTAGAGCACCAGATTCCGAAGCAGACGTGCCCAGGTTCGTATCCTGTCCGCAGCAAATTCTGGCCAGTACTTGATGAGTTCCCAATAAGGACGAAACCGGTCTACTGGATGAATTGCCTTTTCTACACTATACAATTCTTAGTTTATATGTAAGTAATTAATGGGTCAGGTGTTTATATCAAGACCGCAACCTTGATTATAATAATTGTTATCACCACCGCGCAACCAATGTTCGTTTAATTATATAAATGTTCATTTCAATACCACTTCCCCATGTAATGTGGTGTCTGTTCAGTAATGACAGATTGGGCATGGTTAGTTGGAACTTTGGGTCTAAATGGATGCATATGAGCTCCACCTATAGGAAAAATTGACTAACCAAGTTACATTAGTTAGTATATAACTGAAAATTGTGTGTAGTGTAGTGTGCGGCAGGATAGCTCAGTGGTTAGAGCACCAGATTCCGAAGCAGACGTGCCCAGGTTCGTATCCTGTCCGCGGCAAATTCTGGCCAGTACTTGATGAGTTCCCAATAAGGACGAAACCGGTCTACTGGATGAATTGCCTTTTCTACACTATACAATTCTTAGTTTATACTGACATATGTAAGTAATTAATGGGTCAGGTGTTTATATCAAGACCGCAACCTTGATTATAATAATTGTTATCACCACCCGCGCAACCAATGTTCGTTTAATTCTACATATTGTTAGAGTAATTTTGTAACTTTGTACGACTAAGATTCAAAATAATCAAATACTAAAAATATCACACATGATATATGGCTAACGCTAGGAAGCAAAACCAAATTTTCCAAATTTACATACATGCCTACTTTTCCCAGATTAGCAACATTCTATATACATTCAAATGTATTTTTACACTTTAAGACTACAATAATCTCATAAGTATAACAATGATATAAATTTACATAATTCTTTCGTCATAATATTGTTCATCACCTAACTGAAAACTCTAAGTTTTCGATAAAAACCTATGCATCTAGTACCGATGGATGCTGTATATCAGTCAGACCTTAAGGACGGGGCCAGTTATATGATAATGACGAAACAACTTTTGGTGGTTCCGCGTTGTCTGGAAAAGAAATTTAGTACAAATCATTGCATCACACAAAACCAACCATTGTCATTTTAAAAACAGTAGATAAAATCTATCAGATTTACTGATACTCAAATGCTTACATGTGGTATAAGGTGCAGAAACGCGTCACCAACAAGGCAGCCCACGGAAAGAGCAATAAGAAATTGAGTGATGACGTTGAAAAAACTGCTTGACATAATCGGTAGAAGACAAACAACAATAAGTCCAGCTGCGCTAACGAGCAAAACGGCTCCGAAACACGCCAACCAAACTAAAATAAACACGAAGTTAATTTTAGTGCATGCATATTATAATTTAACAATACGCTTTTTCATATTATAAAACTATAAAAAACACAATTGTACACGCATTCACATTTCTGGCAGGTGAATAATATTATTCAAGAATACTCGCGTTTTCTTCACATTAAATCCTCAAATGCTGCAAATAAATATTTTTGGACCTAAGCATAATTTCTAGCCATATTCTCCCTGAATTTCTGCGCAGTACACACATGTTAGCAGGACCTACTGTAACACAATCGATAAAAACCGCGAGAGGACTACAGCCATTTTGTTTTCATGGACGTACCTTTGTAGTGCCGGCAAAGTTCCTCAAAACATTGCATTTAAGAGTGACTCAAAAATACTTTAATTAATTAACGGTTAAACAGTTTTCATTTATGGATTAAATAAATTAGTCATTAATTAAGTTGCAACCTTCAATATCATTCTTAATTATAATGATCAACGCCTGGTAACCCACCAAACATAGCCCCATCATCATAAAGCCAACTCGTTCTTATGGTCAGACTACTATAACTATAGCTCATTCCTTTCTATTGTCGGTAAACGTTCACCGAATGCGACTAGGAAGGCCGTCTCTCAGTTCCCATGAAATGGACAAGACAAAAAAGAGTGGATGCATTGAAGATTAAGTGATAATACTAATTAAATATTTTCGGCTTATATAGTCTTAACGTGTAACCCTCGTAGACAATTAATTTAAATATCCTTTGAAATTTTGCGGTGTGCCAGCTTCATATGTTGCAATGCCGCGATTTACGTACACGGGTTGTCGCTTTACACTATCCCTTTTTACAAGTACGCATCTGTGTTGTCTTCGATCAGGCTGGGTGCGTATTCGTCCATTTCTTCCGAAGGCTTCAACATCGTTCATACAAACCACTGTAAATGGAGTGCTATCCAATCTTCTTTGACTGGCTATGTTTTGGCGCCTCTTTTTCGGCTCCATCATCAGGCCACTATACACAGCAAATGTCTTAAATCTGCTTAAATCTAGTTTAATGAATTGATTATCTAAAGTTCAAACAGAAAACACAACTAGCACAAACATTATTATTTAAGCAGGCTGCATTTCCTGTTTATGTGCACTATTACAAAAATGCAAAGAAGACGTGAATTTTAGCACGATATTAAGCATAAAATTATTATAAAGTTTAAACATAGTTAAATCAGGCAATTTTAGTTTTGCCGAAATTCAACTTGACTGTAGTAAAAACTAAGCGGACTTTCTAACTGTTTTATTAAGTAATGACGATATCTACACCAACGTAATTACCTCGCCAGTCACTTCTTGATGACACCAAGGAATCATCTGTACTTGGTTGAGTCGATTCATTTTGGCACTGTTAAAAATATAGACAGTAAATTGTTTTCAATAATAAGCAGAGAAATGAAACATTTTTCATCGTTGTTATCACAATCTTGAAAGATTGCCATATTGGAAATAATGAAAATGCAGATAGTCGAAAACACCGAGTATTTTATAATTTAAATAAAAAACAAGCAAGAATATAAGCATACTGTCGAAAATCTCGAAATTACGGAACACAAATTAAGAAACAACTTATCCTGTACAATATACTATGCATATTTATACTGGCAAATGTATGTATATAAACGAATTTATGCTTATTGCAATATCACAACATTGATTTAAACAAACAGTATCACCGCTCGCGCAACCAACGGTTGTTTAATTATATCATGTACATCTAACATTTCTGCCTGAGCTAATTTGATTAAATATCATTCGATCCGCGTAGCTACAAGACCACATTAGCCATTCAAAATGCTTAACCAGACCAAAAACAAACAATTAAAAAATTATTTGTTTGTAATACAGTAAAGCCAATGAGACCGACACTAACAAACAGTGCAGCATGCGAGAACTAATGCTACGCTACTGCATTGCAGTGAAATGCATTGTTCTTTTCGAATAAGACCAACTGTACTAAAATAAAATGTAATGTTAACTCTCATTATATACAAAAGAAACAGATAATTTCTCAGTTTACCTACACGCAAGCGAATTCTTTCAAACAATAAACCTGTTGAACAACATATTAAAATAATGACACTATGAAATAACTCATGTTTACAAAGAGACACGAAAATAAATTTCGCAATATTCAAAATAGAAATATGAACAGAGTACGCCTTGTTTTTCATGGCAAGCCTCAAGTAATTTGGCAATATTTTGTCCAGAAAAAGTATTACTCCCTTTAGACCTAAAAGACAATCACAGTCGCAAGGCCACGTCACGGTTGCGATCCTTACACTGGTAATATAATTATGGCAAGCGTCTTCAAGAGCTGCGAACATTGATAGTCCAGCTCGTGGACTGTAAATGACAAGTGCTAAAATTATCAAAAGAGAGAATGAAAAGGCGCGTTCTGGTGCCGTTCAAATAAGATAATCCGATCAGATGTGCACTCCAACTAAAATGGGAATGACTTGAACATAATAGTGTTGTGTAGAGATTTAGCTGGCTCACTTCTGTGCGTTATTTTGGCAAATAAATCCACATTTATAGGATCATCCACTCACAATTCTTTCTCCTTTAAAATTTTTGTGCCTAACGTATTATTTTTGTCGTTATTATCAATTTGTATAGTTATATGACAGATAAATATTATTTATTGATTTTTGTATAGCTATGCATGAAGAAATAAAGATTATCAGTTCTCATTAAAAATCTATATCATATTGGATTATGTTCACCATAGCATTCCAACAATCTTCACTCGTCCATGTGTTTCACGATTACTGAGGTTATGATGTAACGTGAATAAATGGCCGAGGTCGCGATGTCAGAAAAAGAGATGTCCGATCTACTTCCACAGTTTTAATTATGTTCGATGGCGATGACATAAACTGCTGACCGCATAGAGTTCGTCAGGTAGTAAATTGCGCTCCTGATGAATGCTTCCTGACGCTCATTTGACGAAGGCCTAAATCAAATCCTGAGTATAAATAGACTCATAAAGCTGTCTAGGCGTTGAACTATAATATACCACCTACTATGTTATAGAAGAATAAAGCTTTATCAACAGGACTATAAGACACTGGACACGGTGTTTAGTTAGAAAGACTGGGTATACAAGAGTGCTATACATAAATTGTTGAAAACAGCTGGAACTAGATCGCTATTTTGACACTTCAGTTCCCACGCCCTACTTCAAATTTGGCACATCATATTTTATCAATAGATCCACGAATGATAACGTATTTAAAAGCGCTTAAAGAAAGGATCGCAATAAGGTATGGCCTGCATCCAGAGGAATTTCCTGTTTGAATAATAGATAGTCAAACCTACAATAGAAACGCGAAACTTGTCGAGTACAATAGGTTCGAACCACAATCTTGTTTTATGTGAAGTCTCAAGTTTGGCCTTGCCAAGCAGCTGCACTTCATGCTCAATGAGTAATGACGGGAGGAAAGAAAGCATTTGTGACAGAAAGGACAAGTATATTCAGACGAAAGAAAACTTGACCCAGGGCTCGCCAGAAGACAACGCGTGTCAGCACCAATTTTTAGACAATTAAAGTGAAGAAAAACTAAATACAAACCATCTCCATAAGGAATGGGCGACCGAGTTTTTTTAACCTATCCATAACCATGAATAAAACGAACAGTAATGATTCTGGTGTATTTGCTATTGTACAGCGAAAAAAATCTTATCCGCCGCTGAATCGAACATAGTTTGTAAGCACAATCCAGTTATTTCCAGTTCTTTTTTACTTTTACTTATACTCTTCTCAATCTCAAAAATAGTTTTTCATAATAATAATAATCATTATTAAATTATATTTTGTTTCTTATTATTGTTATGTGACAATTATGTAATGCTCTTTGTGATGATAATGTATTTTAAGTTATATTAAAAACGACCTCAAAATTTATACACATCAGACCAAATCATTTATAATAACAATGTTAAGACATAACAGTACAAATATTATAAATTACAAAGAACTATTTAGAACCCAATTGCCACTCAGCTGGCAACGAATTAAGCCAAGCCGATCAAATACACCATTTTATCGAAGTTTCTAAGTATTTGACACAACTTCAAAACAACTGCACGTGGATGTTGGCCTAATATAAATCATTTTATAAACATACACAAATGTTAAACGAAATGAAATAATGGTTTAGAAGGTTGAAAGTTTATTAAAATATGATATAATACAGTAAAAATCTTGGGAATATCGTATTTATTCATCTAATTAGCTTCTCCAAACAATCGCAAACTATGCGTGACAAACCCAGAAAAAGAATATTCTTAATACAACGCAGCCTGTGAAACACTAGCGAATGAATGCGAACAGAATATGATTCCTGTTAGATATGAACAAATGTTATACAAAATTGCATAAATAAACACTGGGTTGAAATTAATATCAAGAGAGAAAGATTTCATATATCAAAAACCTTGGTAAATAACCCATTTAGTTCAAGTCAAGACTTACCAAAGATATATTTAAACTTTGACTTTCAATAACGCCAACATCATTTAACAACCTAACAAGGCTGCTTTTGGATATATAACCGTGACCATCTCCATAACGCTGTAGCATACATGATATACTTTGATGTTCTAAACATGTTAAACTTAATAAAACCTACCATTATAAAATTCTTCATAAGAAAATCTTGTATAACAAAACAAAACTAAGAAAGCACAAAGATATGCGTGCTGGAAAAGCCTCTGCTTATTAATTTGCCCCATTGTACGTAAAATAAGAGTAGTTAAACAGGCAGTGCCTCATTTGAATTATACGATAACCATTCAGGCAAAAATGCGATTAAATCATTAATAGAAAAAAGCAAAAACAATTGAGACGTATACAGCATAAAAATTAATTTTTAAAACTTTGTTTGAACCAGTATTTCTTCTTTTAGTCACGCTAAAATTATACTATTTATTTGTCTAGTACTTTGACCTTGACATATTTATCATAAATCTTGAAAAATAAAATATTCGACTTTTACAGGCAGAATACAGGTTAAGGATCAATTTAAACAGTGATAATTGAACTTTCCCCTTGTCAAAATATATAAGTTATTGTAAAATTTATATAATTGACGTAATGTTTACTAAGATGGGTGTGATATATCAAATTATGACACGCCTGGCAAGAATTAAATTTGGTGGCCTTAAAAATATACGTTTGTCGAGGAAGGTATTTACTCCGACATAAATGTATTACTTTTGTCAGGACATTGTTTACAAATTGTGTTACTATGCAAACGTAGTACTAAGCTACGATATTTCTATAAACAATGTTTAATTATTTTTAGTAAACAATACGGTGGTAACCTTGAAAATAAATATCCACGTCAATTACATGAAGCAAATTTGAGATTTTTCCCAATAACGTGTATTATGAACGATAGATGGATGCTAATTTTTATTTCTTTATTAACAAAGATTATTCAGATAGAACCAAACAGCAAGGTGTGCTCGCAACTCAATAACACAGAAAAAAGGAAATAACAGAGAAGTCAAAGTCAGGCACCCAGATCAGTAAACTCAAAACTGACTAATAAATAATTCTTTATTAGTTAACATCGTTATTTGTTTAGAATAGAATAGAATAGAATATCTTTATTTGGATTCAAACCACACATGTTCCATCAAATAATAAAATTAGAAAATGTACAATATAAAAATATATCACATCACATATATATGTGCAATTAGTTGTACTAATCTTTGTTAATAAAGAAATAAAAATTAGCATCCATCTATCGTTCATAATACACGTTATTGGGAAAGATCTCAAATTTGCTTCAGGTAATTGACGTGGATATTTGTTTTCAAGGTTACCACCGTATCGTTCTGTTTTCTGTAGTTAGCAGCACATCTCGGTAAGCTACTAAATATAGTATATAAATTGCAAGAGATTATATCCTAATATTATGGCTGGTCTATTAAATATTGAGGATACAGAGAAATTAGTAAGTGGACTTAAGGAATGTAATTTAGAAGATAGTTCACAGGAACTTAAGTGTTCCAAATTAGATGATCATACCGCATATATGGATTTTCCGGGCCTGGCATCACAGAGGCTCACTTATGATAGTGACTCAAGGCCCTTTACACGTTTATATGGTCTGCAGTCAAATGGACTTCAATCGAACGTGCAACAGAACAGAGAAAGGGAGGGATGACCTGATATTTTTTAATTCTTATTTGTGCCAGAAACTCTTATTGGAAAACTTTTACAAGTGATCAAATACTTTAAATTGACAGAAACGTTTAGATTAGCTGGAAACGCAGGATTGTGGAGGAAGATATTTCTTCCGACATAATTAAAGTGACAATAATTGATAAATATAAACCTCCTTGGCTGATTGAAACGAATTTTATTTAAAAAGATATTATTCGTTTATTTTCCAGAACTTTCTTTGTTTAAAAACTTGATAGTATATATACATTGAATTTTGCGAAATTTCTGTTTCGGTTATCTGTACGTGACTGGTTGTAATATATTCGGCCTGCTGCATTTATCTCATTTTCTTTATTTTATGTTTACTCGGTCTCCAGAATATACTCCTGCTAATACTGTCTTATATTTTTAATCGTACATATTGGGACGTTTTGCAAAAGGTAATTTAATAATTTTGCTTTTCATATCTATTTCTTTCCAGATTATTGTTCGGGTGTTTTGTAACATGAAAGATTTCACATTCCGATTGCCTAACATTAAGTATCAAATTAATAATTAAGTACGATCGATATGGAAGCTAATCTTAAGTTTGAGGACACTAGCAAGCTAGCTCAAGATATGGCAGGTATGAATTTTACAGATGGGAATGAAAGTACAAGCTTGTCAGATTCTATTATACAATTAAAGACTGATCACGATCTGGCATCTATGGAGTTCTCAGATAACAATAGATATGGAGCCTCTACAAAATTTGGCGACCGCGCTAGTCCAAGAATATTCAAACTACCGCCAGAACTGTGGGAGAAAAACCGTATATTGCATTTGCTTATTAATGGCCGAAATCCAACAGAGATATCAGCCTGGAAGTCCGGCACACATGTGTGAATTATTACGCTTAGAAAAGATGGGGCGTCAATTACAATCAGAATTTATGAACGCTTTTGTACGATAGCTTCCAGGTTGAATATATCCAGAGATGTGGTAAATTCGATTTTTAGAGCTGATTTAACATCCAGGCTTAGAGCCACATTAGAAGTAGCTGATACAATGAGTATTGATTGGCCAACTAAACTCAGAGGGCTAGACGGAGTGTATAAACAGTAGGAACCAGAAGTGCGTGCTATAACGGCAGATTCTGTCATGGTGCAGCCAGTTAGGGTAGATACCGAAACCAACCTGAATTTGACATTCCTCATTATTCTCTATTTAGGAAAGACAGATCCCTGGATAAAAGAGGTGGAGGAGTAATTATTTATAGCAAATCGATATTAAATGCGACAGTTTTACATACTAGCGAATATAATACTGTCATTGACTTTTTAACGATACAAATTGATAACCTGATCTTAACCGCAGTTTACAGACCGCCGTATGCTAATTTACATGATGATCAAATGTTTACAAATTCCTTTCAATCTATTTTGGACTGCCATGGTTATATTGTTGTGGTAGGAGATTTTAATAAGGTGCATGACTGTGAAATAATCAATCTTTTTTCTAATCATGATCTCAAGCAGATTATAAAGGAACCAACTAGAGGTTCGGAATGCTTAGAAGTTGAAGCGTTGAACTCACACAGTTATGATGTAGTAAATTATTTCAAAGAATTGGATCATAAACAAATTATTTTACAATGGAACCTTTCGAGTAGCAAAGCACAGAAACCTAATTTTGAAAGTGCACACGTGCAATGTTCCAGAATCAACTGGAATCTTTTTAGAGAATTAAGCTTATCTATTGATTATGAATGTTTTTTTATCATGAACAATGACGAATTTGTTTCTTCTGTTTCATTGATATATTTAGGGCATCTACATTTACGGATGTTATACCAAAGCGAATCAATAGGAAGTTATGTAAGCTAAGAATCAAACGAGATAATATAATGAAATGTAGTCTTATCAATAGTATTAAAAAATGAGGTTAGATTTGATCGATAAAGAAATTAATTCATCACTGCTGATAATCCGTCAAAGATCAGAGAAAATTATTTTGGCCAAACTGAAGAGTAATCCTAGACTAGGATACCAACTCCTCATAGACTACAGTAAATATATGGAAAAATTAAAGCTTATATTACCTAAGGGTAAAACTGATTATGAATTTCTCTGTGAATTTGATGAAGTATTTGGCAACTTGTTATGTAATCCACAGAACGAAAGCAATTTCATTGATCTACCTGATCCTTCGGGAAACCAGGATCTAGGACTTGTTATTGACAGTGATGCATTGATAGAATTAATGTTAAAAATAAAATCAAAAAAACAAAAAGATCACCTTGGTATATCGATTGATAACCTACTTCAATTACCTTTAAATTTTATGAATGCGCTCTGCAATTTTATAAATAGAATATTGAAGGATGGGAAATTACCAATCGATATATTAACGATAGTAGCTAAACCATTGCCTAAAGTAAGTAAGCCAAAGTGCGCCAGTGATTATAGATTAATCTCTATTATCCCTTCGTTTTTGAAGATAATAGAACGATTGATACTAGATCATTTAGAACGTATGTTGCCGGCTGATTTTGATATGTGCCAACACGGCTTTACAAAAGACAGGTCGACAACTACTAATATTCTCTCTATGTGGAAACATGTAATTACATTAGATGAGAAAAAGTTAGATGCATTAATTGTATTTATAGATATCTCAAAAGCTTTTGACTCTATATCTTTTGATGCTATTTTGAATGCGATTAATTTATTGAATATTGATCCGAATATTTTTAGATTACTTAAATACTATTTATATAATCGAAGAATGAGTATTCAAGTAAATGATTTGATTTCTAATTCGAAAAGGGTAACAAGTGGAGTTCCACAGGGATAAAGTTTGGGGCCAATTTTATTTAAAATTGTATTTGCACATTTGGAAACTAAAATCCCTAACGGTCGAGTTTGCAAATTCGCTGATGATTTAAAAATAATCTTTCAATTGATCCAAAAAATGTCGAATTCTCCAAAAATAATGTGACACTAGATTTGTATGATTTAAGTAGATACTTGTTAACACTAGGGCTGAGAATAAACAGTAAAAAGACGAGAGCTTTAAAAATAGGTAACAGAACAGATTTTAATTATGTTTATTTTCATGATGCTGAGATTAATGATGTTTTTGAGATTAAACTTATGCAAGAAATTAAGGATTTAGGAATAACTATTCATTGTACGTCTTCTGCTGAGAGACATATTGAAAGGATAGTAGGCAGTGCCAAGAACAGATGGGCACTAATAAATAGAAATATTTTATCGAGTGAAATAAAATATAAAATGTTTATAATTTGGATTAGACCGATATTAGAATATGCTGCCGTTACTTGAAATCCTTTAACACAGGGTTTGTCTAATAAGATAGAAGCTGTACAAAGAAAAGTTGCGAAACAAATAAGTCCTATCTCCTGCACTATATATGCCACTAGATTACAGTTTGTATCACTGCATCCTTTATGGTTTCGGAGGATGTGCTATTGCATAAAAGCTTTCCATTCGAACCAGTGGACTGGTGCCTATATGAATCCAATAAGAAAGAGTCATGAAATTGGAACTAGATCTGGTCATTTTGCAATATCTCCACCATTGGTGGGGAATGTTGCGAGCAAGCTATTCTCTTTTTCAAAAATTTACAAAATTTACAATCAATTGCCAAAGGGGCTTAGAGAAACGCCTCCAACTAAAATGTCTTTTAAATTTTTATCTACCAAACTAGAAAAAGTGTTCAATCCTGCTGATATTTTTAATTTTGATTATGATAATACTTTCTCATGGTTAAATAAAAGACAGGATTAATTGTTTTTCAGCAACATAATTTCTCGAGATTCTATCTTCAAATTTTGTTTTATTAAAACTGAAATGTTATGCATTATATCATCTTGTTAATCAACAATGCATACAATCTATTATTAGTCATGGTTCCCTTTTTTTCTTACAAAATGTTACACTCGAATTATACCTTAAATTTTCCTATTTTTGATGAAGAATCTATCACTCTTTACAGCTGAACTTTCTGATGCTGATAAATTGTACAGTACAACTAATTGCACATATTTATGTGATGTGATATCTTTTTATATTGTACATTTTCTAATTTTATTATTTGATGGAACATTTGTGTTTGAATCCAAATAAAGATATTCTATTCTATTATATTCTATACAATACAAGAAACCTTGCGTTACATATGTAGAGAAGTTGCTAGTATACGCCGAGACATTTCGAAACTTCAGAGTCAGGAAAGATATACTAGACGTCGAGGGATTCACTCGCATCAACGCTTCGATGGGCCACGCGGATAGTGTAAGACACATTGCGAATACGGACGAAGTGCAAAGTGCCAAGGTGAGAATTGCATATAGCCGCGGTTAGGTGGACCCCGATGGAAAGGAAGCTCTAAACCGGTAGAGAGAAATCCATCACCGGGAAAAGGATAAAATCCCCGCTAGTAGGAGACGTAAGGGGGTTCCATTGCAAAGGCTCCCAAAAATGCCTTTAAAAGGCATACTAAAGGCAAAAGTTAAAGATGCGACTAGATCAAATAGCACCGATACAGAAGTCGAGAGAGTCAGATTCTTCCTAAGCAGAGATCTCGAAAATATTGCCGGATTATCCAGCAACAAATTCATTATTAAAGATGAATTAACTGGACTGGAATTTCTCATCAATACAAGTGCTGCAGTAATCATAGTTAGGTCAGATGTGGAGGAAGCAGATTGCCCCACATTTGATTATTAACTATGGGCCGCAAATGGTAGCCCGATAAGAGTCAAAGGCATGAAAGAAACATTAGGCCAGAAATCTTCTTTTACATGGAATTTTTTCGTAGCCTATGTCAAGGAACATATCATTGGATTGGATTTCTTGACACATTTCAAACTGACATTAGATCCCAAATCTAGGACTATCGCAGAAGGCTTAGTGGTGTTAACACATACTGTGTCTAGCACATCGACAGTTAGAACAGTTCTTTTACCCCGTCCAACGGTCGCACATGACATTGTCGATATCATTGAGAAGCACCTAGCAGTGTTTCAGCATTTCAGTTCCAAAAGGACAGGACTAAAGACAGGAGTAGAACACAAAATAGAATTGGTGGCTCCGTTGCCTTGTTCACCAAAGGCTCAACCATTGGCAAAACACAAGCAACAAGTTGCTGTGTCTGAATTTCACCAATTGCGCAAAGAGAGGATTTGTAGAAGATCAAATTCCAATTTTGCTTCATCAATAGTGGTAGTTCCCACACCTGAACCGGGTCAATGGGAGGTTTGTTGAAATTATCGTCTATTAAACTCAGTAACGAAGGATGATTCTTGTCCTCTCCTTAACCAGAGTACTCTACTCCGAGATGTTATGGGATATGAAGATTATTCAACTTTAATTCTCCAGAAAGCGTACTATCTGATAACGATGGAGGAAAGTTCGATACCACTCACTCCAGGAGAGGCACCGCATGAATTTCTTCGAATTCCTTTTGGTTTGAAAAATACCAGTCAGATATTCCAGTGTTTGGCTGAAGAAATCCTTCAGAATTGTCCATTTGCGATGGTGTACATAGACGACATTATAATTTTCAGTCGTTCACGGGAAGAACACCGAAAGCATTAGTGGTCAAACCTAATAAGAGTAATATCGGATGCTCTTCAGTTAAATATCTTGGTCATATACTTTCCAAAGACAGAATTAAACCTTTGGAAGATAAAATCTAAGCTATTAAGGACGTAACGGAGCCCCGAACTGTGCGCCAGTTGCGAATATTCTTGGGCATGATCAGCTATTTCCATCGATTTATGCCATGTCTAGCCGGAATTCTAGGATAGTTGACACGCTATTTCACTTGTGAAAAGAGCACGATCAAGAAGACTTGGCCTATAATCTTGAGTCCAGACGACCGAGAAAAATTCCAGAAGGCCAAGGAAATGCTAAGTGACATAATAACATTAGCACCTGTAGATTGGGAGAAACTATTCGAGTTAATCACAGATGCCTCAGATGTTGCAGTAGGGGCAGTACTACAGCAAAGAGATCAGGACATAGTAAGACGGATTGGGTCTTATAGCCGTAAGCTTAATAATCAAGAAAAACATTATGACACGTTCGGCAAAGAGCTTCTATGATTTTATGCCGCAGTGCTACATTTTTAGCATTACTTCAACGGCCATAAATTTAAGTTATTGACCGTTCATAAGCCGTTGATCAGTATTCTTTGTAAAAAACGAGGCTTAATTATTCTCGTAGAATAAATTCCCAAATAACCCGGTTATCAGAGATCGATTTCACTGTGTCTCATATTGCTGGTAAAGAGAATGTGGTTTCCAATGCAATTAGTAGACCGAATAAAGCCGGTGTCGAGCTGATATTTCAAGGTCCATTGAAAAGTTTAGATGAATCAATGCACGATTTCGTTAGTCAAATCGAGGAAGCGCAAGGTTCGGATCCTTTTACATTAGTTTTGTCCGAAAGACCAGGATATGTTCGTAAGCTCATAAGTGGTAGGTGGTTGTTATGCGAAGCGTCTAGAAGTCAACCACAACCATATGTTCCGTTATAGTTACGGGCCAAGATTATCCAACTGTTACATGACATGGGTCATCCATCCATTAAAGCCACCATTCGATTGATCAACGACAGATACGTATGGCCGCACATGTCTAAAGACATACGGGTATGGGTTAGAGCCTGTGCCAAGTGTCAAACGTGTAAGGTGTGGAGACATACCAGAACCGAGATAAAGAATATTTGGATACCAATTGGACGGTTCAGACACGTACACATAGACATTGTCGAGATGCCTGAAGTTAATGAAAACAAATACTTGCTGACTATGGTAGATAGATTTAGTCGTCAATTTGAAGTGGCGATTTTAAAAGACATGACAGCGCAAGAAGTCTTGTTCGCGTTTCTACATAATTGGATATCGCGTTATGGTGTTCCGGAAAAGATCACTAGTGATCGCGGTTGTCAATTTATGTCCGAGCTTTTCGTAAGATCACTCAACATCATGGGAACCACTGTATTACATACTAGCGCGTATAACCCACGAGCGAATGGGATGGTAGAAAGGCTACATCGTGAACTGAAAGCTGCATTAAGGTGTACTAGTGGAACAAGCTGGATACACGATCTTCCTATAGTACTACTCGCCATGCGCAACAGATATAGGGCATAGCAGAATTGGTTTATGGAGAACCATTAAGGTTGCCTGGAGATCTTCTAATAGAAACTCCAAGTAATCTTGATTGGGCTTCTAGGTATGTAGATTGGTTTGTAGGAGCACTTAGAGATAAGACTAGAAGAGCAAAAACCAAATTCTATGTGTCCTCTGGTCTAAGATCGGCTTCGAATGTATATGTAACTAATGAAAATAGGAAGACTTGCCTGACATCATTTTACAAAGGACCATATAAGGTTAAAAGAATGTCTGACAAAAAATGTCATCAAAGATGTGCGCAATCCAAACATGCAGGCACATAACAAAATGCAGAAGAACTCAGATGACGCGTTGTCAAATATATCAAAATCTTATTCTACCGAATTCCAACATGAAAACCTTCTGTCAATACCAGGCAAAGCCGAAGAACCAGTGAAAATTGTACAGGGCGCGATGCCAACATCAGAGGCGCCTTTATGCACAACTCGTTCGGGAAGAGTACACCGTCAGCCAAAGAATGGTGATTATGTCTACTATTAGCCTTTTTTTGAGAAGGTGGTATATGTGGAGGAAGATATTTCCTCCGACAAAATTAAAGTGACAATAATTGATAAATTTAAACCACCTTGGCTGATTGAAACGAATTTTATTTAAAAAGAAATTATTCGTTTTATTTTCTAGAACATTCTTTGTTTAAATACTTGACAGTATATATACTTTGAATTGTGCGCAGTTTCAGTTTCGGTTGTCTGTATATGACTGGTTGTTATATCCTCGGCGTGCTGCATTTATTTCATTTCCTCCAGTTTACGTTTACTTTATTTCCACCATATATTCCTGCTAATATATTGTCTTTGTTCTTTCTTACATATTGGGGACGTTCTGGAACAGGTAAATTAATAATTCTGTTTTCACGTCTATTTATTTCCAGGTTATTTGTTTGGGTGTTTTGTAACGTAAAGAAGTTTCACATTCCGAGTGCCTAACATTAAGTAACAAATTAATAATTAAATACGATCAACATGGAAGCTAATCTTAAGTTTGAGGACACTAGCAAGTTAGCTCAAGATATGGCAGGTATGAATTTTACAGATGTGAATGAAAGTACAAGCTTGTCAGATTCTATTATACAATTAAAGACTGATCACGATCTGGCATCTATGGAGTATTCAGCTAACAATAGGTTTGGAGCCTCTACAGGCCATAGAAATGACTATATTGAGGATCATAATGATTTACGCTGACGAATTGCACACCAATAAATATCAATCGAAAATGGAAGGTTTCATTAATGAATTTATTTCTTACAAATTCTTTATTTTACCCTGTTAGAACATGATAAATACTACATTTTGGTAATAAAAACTTACAAGAACCAGTGCTAGAGCAAAGTAACGTGTATATGCGCAGCAAAGGCATCACATCTATGTAGCCTAGGCGAAGCATTTTATTGGTCTGTAATCAGGCCAGACTGGATTACCCTCCATTGGCGATTTGTCAACTAATGGTAACATAGCATTACATTTTAATTCAACTGTAATATGGTGGGACAATGAATGTTATCTGTTTCATCACATTTATATAGATAATTACATTTAATTAAAATTTTGTTGCAATAGGCGGTGCAAGGTTTTATATTTGCTAGACAGACTTGATAACTGTTAACGAGAGCAAATTCAGTAAGTCAAATTGTGTGAGTATATGGTCGACCGTGCATAAAATCTCATTCGAGCAAAGCAGACATATATTAAAACAAGTAACTTTTGTTGTTAATGTGTGCGTAGTTACTGACTGCATTGTGATATGATGCAGAAGGCAAATCATTGTCGCCACGCTAGACGTTAGATATAAGTAGCAGGTCAGATCGCACAAACATAGTTAGACTTATTCATAAGCCATACAATGTAAATGTACGGATTATAAACCATTAAACATAAAAATAGGTAAATTATTAAAAATTAAACTTACTATATGCTGCTAAAGTAGTGTAACATTACATCTTGAGTAGCAATTAACACATTTATAATTTTGAGTTTCTGCTACAAAATTATTTGTACTAAAATGAGACTATTTTAGGCTTAGACAAGATGGAGCCTCAATTTGCTCTAGAGTTTCATGAAAGCTTTTGTACTAAAGCTTCTGAGTTGAATAAAACCAAAGATGCTGTTATTTAAATTTATACATCTGAACTACCAGCGAGGCTTATGGCCAAGTTTGAGTTCTCTGAAAACATGAATGTTGATTGACCAAGTAAATTGCAACGGTTGGATGGCGTGTATGGATTGCATGAAATACATGTATACGCTATTACAGTAGATTAATTCCTGTCGCAGCAGATTCGGGGCAAATATAGAAGCTCATCTGAGCGTACATAAAGAGGTTCGTGATTTTCGATGAGAAGTTAAGGAAATAAAGTGCCAAAACAAAAACAGGGCGATGAATTGATCACTAGTTCAAGATTAAAATGGTGAATTAATATGCCAAGATAGTCGCTTGCGCCAAGATTTTGAATTGTTACTAGGATTGTTATAGGAAAACGGCTGCGCATACTCGCGTTTATATAGACCCAAATTAAAAAATAGCGTCAAACATATTGAAAAAGAAATACTTTGCAAGGAAACGAAGAGAACCCTCGATAGTAAGAGCTGTAGGGGGAGTTGTGTAGCATAGGCTCCACGAAGTGCCTATAAAGATCATATTGAATTAAAATTTAGAAAGTTCGACAACAGAAATTTGCCCCAAGACAGCAGTCGAGAAGGTAAGGTTTTGCTTAGGTTGAGATCTTGAGAACGTTTATGAACTTTTTAACAATAAATTCACCACTAAAGATGAATTGTATGGACTGAAATATCTTTTTAGCACGAGTGCCAAAATAAGCATAATTTGGTCAGATGTGTTTGGATTAGATTGATAAACATTTTATAATCAACTATGGGCTGTCAGTAGTAGTCCAATAGCTAGTAAAGAAATGAAAAAAAGCGTTGGGTATTTTATGACAGATTGCTTTATTTAAGTAAAACTTTCGGATAGCCGATATAAATGATGATAGCATTGGCATTGATTTCTATCCAATTTTAACCTTGCATGAAATTTGAAACCCAAGAGCAGTGGAGAAAACAGGAAGGCATTAACCCATACTGACTCTTGCACTTCAGTCTTCAAATACTCTATCGCGCATAGAACGACGATTTTGATGACTTTATTAAGAGACACTTTGCAGTGTTTCAACACTTCAGTACAAAGTGAAATGAGTTGAAGTAAGGTGTAGTGCACTTATTAGAGGCGGTGACTCCGTTGACTTGTTTACCCAAGGCCCAAAATTTAATACAACACAAGGAAGAAAGATTTTGCCAAATCTCACCGATTGCGTAATGACGTAATGTGCAGGAAGTAAAATTCTAATTTTACATTCCGATAGTGGGAGTTCTCAAACCTAAGCCATGACATAATGTATTTGTGGGAACTATCGTCTATTAAACTCTTTGACTAAGAATGATTGCTAAACTCTACCTAATCATAGCATTCTGCTACAAGACAAAATGGGGTATGAGGTTCATTTGTCTTCAGATCTACAGAAGGTTATTACCAGATACAAATGGAAGAGAGTTCTTTTCCACTAACCACAGTAAGATAATAAAGAAGAGTACGAATAAGTTTCTTAGAATTAAATTTGGTCTGGATAATGCCAGTCAGACATTCCAGTGTGTGGCTGACGAAGTCTACCAGAATTGCACATTTCCGAGATTGTATAAAGACGGCATCATTATTTTCAGTTGATCCAAATAGAATAGAATAAAATAGAATAGAATATTTTTATTTGGATTCAAACCACACATGTTCCATCAAATAATAAAATTAGAAAATGTACAATATAAAAAGATATCACATCACATATATATGTGCAACTAGTTGTACTGTACAATTTATCAGCATCAGAAAGTTCAGCTGTAAACAGTGATAGATTCTTCATCAAAATTAGAAAAATTTAAGGTATAATTCGAGTATAACAGTTTGTAAGAAAAAAGGTAACCATGACTAATAATTGATTGTATGCATTGTTGATTAACAAGATGATATAATGCATAACATTTCAGTTTTAATAATACAAAATTTTAAGATAGAATCTCGAGAAATTATGTTGCTGAAAAACAATTAATCCTGTCTTTTATTTAACCACGAGAAAGTATTATCATAATCATAATTCAAAATATCAGCAGGATTGAACACTTTTTCTAGTTTGGTAGATAAAAATTTAAAAATTAAAATTTAGAAATTGCCTTGACCAGGCTGGAACAAAATGGATAAGTTATCAAGCATAGGTGGTTGTGCATTGGCCAAATATCTGGGACATATAATTTCCATAAAGATATTTAGGCATTTGGAATATAAGATCTAAACAATGAAGACCGAAATTGAGCCACGTACCTTATGCCATTTACATAATTTGTTAGGTTTGATTAGCAACTATTGACTATTCGTTCCAGATCTAGACATGATTTTAGAATCATTAACACATAATCTCGTGCGTATGAAGATCTTGTTCAAGTAGCCATCATATATTTCCTTGAGCCTGGAAGACAAAGAGTTATTTGATTTGGCTAACTGTATGCTAAATGAGCATTACTTGGACGAGCATCACTTCAAGCATAATCTTCAAAACCACCAGGCTCGATTACTTTCGCAGGGTGAATTCCAATATAACTTGATTAGCAGAGTTTGATTTTGTAGGTGCCATATGAAACTTTCAGAAGCCAAAACAGACTTTATGTACCGTTCTGGATACGCATAAAATTATCGCAATAACTAAATGAGTTATGACATCCATCCATAAAAGCCAGCGTCATGTTACTTGCTGACGTATACGTATAGTCGAATAAATCAAAAGACATACTTTTTTGGATAAGAACCTGTGTCTAGTTCTAAACTTGTAAATTTTGAAGATAAACTAGAACCGATGTCCGGAATATCGGGATACAAACAGCTTGGATCAAACATGTTCATACTTTCATTGTCGAGATGCCAGAAGCCAATGATCAAATATACATGCTCATAATAATTTAGCGTTTCATCCGTCAATTTAAAGTGGCGATTTTGATGGATATGGTAGTGCAGGAAATCTTGTTCATGTTACTACATTACAAGGTTTCGCAATATGGTTTACTTGTTGAGGTCACCAGTGAACATGGTAGTTAGTTTATGTCAGAACTTTTCAGTATTTCACTAAACACCATTTGAATAAATGTACTGCATAATAATGCCTAAAATCCCTTAGAAATTGGATTGATAGTAAGGCTGCATCATGAATTGAAAACTGCGTTGTACTTGTTTGGTACTCAATGCGCAATAGATAAAAAGCACAATTAATCAATTAAACAGCAGAACCTGTTTGTGGAGAATTCTTATGGCTGCCTGGAGTTCGTTTTGTAAGCAATACAGACTATAATGATTAGACTTCGAGTTATATAAATTCGTTACCCGGAGCACTTAGAGATAATGTGTCATTAAGCTCTACAAAGGACTAGAAAAATTAAAACTAAGCTCTATGTGTCATCGGATATGATAAAGATATCACATGTATATGTTACTATGAGAGTAGGAAGAAATGTATGAATTCAATTTGCAAGGTAATATTAAAGGCAGACGAAAATATTCCTCATGATTGTAAATGTAATGGAGGAATGTGTAACTATGGATCATTGCATTCCGCAATTTATCTTGACTTATGATGAGACCGGAGGACTAAATTAGTTAATTGATGGTCATTATATTGCCCAGTCTATCTCACACAACACATATGTGCATACATCAGCTTCAAACGTGCATCACCTACAAGGCACACCATCTACAACATCGAAGCCCGTTACAACTGAGCTACAAGAACATAACACACTATCAACGTCAGGTGAACCAGTCAAATTAAAAGAGAATGAGCAATACGCAATGCCGACATCAGGGCACCAATGAACAGAATTTGATCAAAATGTATTCAACCTCACTGAAAGCATGTGGATTATGTCTATTAATAAACGCCTTTTTTGAAAGGTGGTGTATGCAGGTTGTATTTGCTCAAACAAAAGCAAGATAACAATTTACTGATAAATTCAAAACATCGTAGCTGATTAAAACGAATATTATTAAAAGCGAAATATATATTCGTGTTAAACCGCGAACATACTTTTTAAATATCATTTGGGTTATTCACAGATTTGAGTTATGCGTATTTTCAGGTTTGCTGTATTTCGATCTGATTTGCATTAGCCTCTATGGCCATGTATATTAACCATATTGTTTTTTCTAAACTGTAACATCTTTTCTATCCTTCGCAACATTTCTGATCCTGAAATTTGCTCCACAATATAATTCTACTAGCACGTGATTGTTTTGTCATTTATGCATCTTCGGACCAATTGTGAACAGCTAATTTAATAATTCTGTTGTTCCTGACAAATCTCATTATAGATCAATTTGATAGGATGTGGTGTTGCGTGGAAAGTACTTAGTTATTGTTAATTAATTAGAAATAAGATTATCATCGAGGCTAATCTTAAATATAAAAACGCAAGTGGCACCACTGACGAAGTCGTAGTTTTGAGCCTGAAAGACCTGGAATAAAAGTCTGATTTATAAAACTAGAGCATATATCTTGATCAATATAGACCAGATGCATACAAATCCATCCATATTATTCAGGGGTTGGGCGTCTTTGGGGCTTTCAGTAGGTGACAGAAATAGAGCCTCAATACCCTAGGAGGAACAGAATTAATCGGAAACTTCATACAAATGCAAATTCCAAGGTGGTATGTTTGTGTGCATACATTTATGTTTAATGTTCGATTATTACTCAGAGCAAAATTTAAATTTATATAACTGCCAGTAATTACTACATATACATAAGCTTCTAGTATTCGGTTTGCAGCAAACGGAAAATATTAGTTAGGCTTAAAATGACTAAGTAATGCAGACGCATTACGAATGAGACCTAAAGTACAAGCGCAAAAATGATTAATATGAAAAAAATAATTTTTATCAAAATAAACTTTTATTATGCAAATATATTTTTTCAGGTCTTCGGTTGGATGATGTTCATTAATTCATCGGCTCTGATCTGATACAAATTAATTCCCCTTAATTGCTACAAATGACATTAGCTGCATAATGAAATTAAGAGCACAGCTAGAAAGTTTTTGAGATTGTGAGAGCAGTAACATGCAAATTAGATATGACTATTAAGTAAAACATATAGAAATTGAGGTTGAGGACAATAAAGTATTTGAACATGTCATCTAAATATAAGGCAACTAACTCAGTCATTTCAAATAATAAAAAACACTATTGGCTTAAAATGCGTATTTAATACAAATAGCGTATTAAGCTGTTCCAGTTTCAAAATTTCCCCATCTGTGATGTGACTAACACTAGCTGAGTTAAAATTATTTTGTTCTATGGAGATATTTTGGATCCCTTTCTTGGAATCCCCATCAGTCTTCTGTACATCACAAGTCTTATAATGAAAAAAGTTCTATAGTTCCTTAGATGTGTTTGTAAGTTTATTACGGTAGTGTTTAATCAGACAAGTGAAACTAGAGTGGGTGAAAATCAATTTACAATTTGCATGTGTTAGAATATTTAATTTCTACTAACAATGTGATATGACATAATTGAGGTCACCCTTCCATTATTGAGTGGTGAGTCCAATAAATAAAATACATTTTTTACCATCATCATCACGCAGAGCCATACAAAAGTCAATAATAACTAATGTATTACTTTAATATAAGCGTAAGACGCGAAACAAAAATAGCATGGAAATGTTTATAAATAAAGACAAATATAATGATTTAGGCACACAAATTATTACTGAGTTTTACGGAGGAAGAGAGAGATTATATAGTCACTATGAGTTGATTTATCTAGATAACTCACAAAGTGAGGAAAACTATACCTCGACACAACACCATTAGGATGAAGTCAGCTATGGGGCAAGACAAAATTAGCAATACAACTTCGTTGCGGGTTCCATTATATCATGTCATAAACAATAACAAAATCTTGCAGCTAACCCTGCCCTACTATATTAAGAAAGTTACAAAAATTATGTAGAGGCTCTGATCCTGAGAGCTAATGCAAGCCCCATAGACGTAAAGTCTTAATCAGTCTTCGTGCGCTTATAGAAGTCTTGTAGGAAATTTTTCTATTCCATATCTTATAAGTTCATGCCTACGACTTCCTTAACCATGCTATCAGTATTCTCAAGTTTAAGATTAGTCACCATTTTAATCACAATTATATATATATATATATATATATATATATATATATATATATATATATATATATATATAATCAGTTAATAGGCAGAGGAATGTGTTCTTCTTACGCAACTCTGCACGCCGATTGCCTAACTTGGAAAGAGATTAGACACGAAAAACAGAATAATTAAATTATCTGTTCCTGAACGATCCGAATATGCAGAAATAAAACGAAAACTCTTTTTAACAGCAATATATTGTGAAGTTTGTAAAACTAAACCAAGAAATAAGATGGCAACTACTAGATAACAGAGGAAAACCCACCCGTCAGATTCAAAATACCGAAACTCAAATTGCGCAAAATTAAATATTACATATACTTGAAAGAATTTAAACAAGAAATGTTCAAGAAATTAAACAAATATTTACTTTTTAATGATATTCGTACCAATCAGCCACGGTGGTTTGAATTTATCAATAATTGTTATTTTATTTTTGTTGAAGGAAATATATTCCTACATGCACTACTTTCTCAAAAAGGCGTCTAGTAATAGACGTAATCCTTGTTCTTTGGCTGACGTTGAACCCCTTCTGAGTGGGTTATGCATATGGGTGCCCCTGATGTCGATGTTGCGCATTGTTAATTTGCCTCTTTTACCGCTGGTTCCTCAGACGTTGATAAAGCATTAGGATCTTGTAACTCGGTTGAGCATGATGTCGATGCCGTGGACAACGCATCTTATGAAAATTGACTGTTTGACTTTTGAGCTTGCATTGTTGGTATGCACACTTCAGATTCATCAATGGAACAATGCACCTTAAATTCAACTAGTCCTTTGGTCTCGTTACCAATCCAGATAAACTGGGGAAAGCAACGATACAAAATAACAGAATCCTCAATGACGACATTGTTGTTCGTCATCCTCTGGATCATATACGATTCTTTGTAAAATAAAGTCAGCCAGTTCTTTCTCTTTTCATTAGCTACATATGCATGCGATGTCGATATTAGATCAGAGGAAAGAAATCGCCTGGTTTACAGTTTTCCAGTCTCTACGAAGCTACACGACATGTCCTATCTCTAAGTGCTCCAACAAACCAATCTATGTAACTAGAAGCGCAATCGAGACTACATGGAGTGTATAGTAAAATAACTACAGACAGCCTTAAGGGGTTATTTACCTGATTTTCGGATTGCGTACCGAATTTTTTAAATCTACTGTCATCATGATTTTACGAGATATTTCGATATCCTGGTACGGATATCTTTTTCAATGGCAAACACATCACCCACTAAGTTGACAATCCATATGTCAATTGGAAAAATTAGTTTAAACTGCCACATTTATACTTTCTGTTAGATCTCTTAAACATAACTTGTTTTTTTTAATAAAAATGCTTGGAAAGTGTATGTTAAATTGGTTTGTGTACATGTCTGGATGTATGCACTCTTCGCAATGAGATTACAGTGATTTAATGACAATTACTGACAACTCACTAGATGAGTGTACGTCATGCCTGTGTGTATGTGTTCCGTTTGTTTTGGATTGAGGAGTAATCAACTACTGCACGCGTACATTCATCCCAGTGAAGTTACTGTGATTTAGCAACATCTGACTATTCACTAGATAGGCGTATGCCACGTCTGTGTATTTGTGTGTATGTGTGTGAGCGTTTACTTAAGACTGAGAACTAATTTGTTAAGTATAATTACAGGCACGTGTAACAGTCATTCAAGTGAAACTACAATGATAAATGTCATTTCATAAATGCACACGTCAGACATATTTTTACACGTACTTTTCTAAATGAAGTAATTACGAGAGACATTCCGGTGAGGATCGGGCAAGATACTGTGAATACAGTAAATAATTAAGACTTAGCAAAATTAAATTAGAAACGAATAAATTGTTTCAATAGGGTAGAAAGTTAAATTAAAAGGTTCGTAAAAGATTTTTTTAAATTGCCTGATAAAGAAAGATATTAGTAATAATGCAAAGAAAATTTGCCTTTTTAAAAAAAGTCAGATAAATAATCTTTTCCTTGTCGCGCAACATGCTTCTTTTAAAGCTTATTTAGGTACTAAATACGGTGCTATGTCAGTGAAGCTGTTAAACAGATATCAACACACGACAAAAACAACGAGGCAAAAAATGTTCGTTTCATTAAAATATGTTTAAAACATTGCGCATTCTAAATGTTTTAAATTTAAATTGACATTTCATTTAAATGCTAAAGTTATATCTCTTAAACATGAACTAGCTTTGAATATAATGAATACATTGATTAATGATTTAGAAAAACGCAAATACGAACTAATCAGAGAGAAAACTAAAATAAGATCTTTGTTACTTTCCTTTTTGCACGTGGATGACTTTAAATTTATAGAGGATTTTACTGATGGCGCACGTAATAGAGAGATAAAAAAGGTTCAGGTCAGGCATGATAAAAAATTAGGAAATTTGGGCATCTATAGACAGACCATAACTAAGACGTTCCCTGCTGTAACTAATCGAGTGGTAAACCTTTCTAAAATAAATCTTAACGAGAATCAGCTAGAAATGCTTAACCGTGGTCTGAATACAGCTATCCATATTGAGAAATCACCAAAAAATGAGATAATTACTGAGGCTGTTAAAACAGCACAATTCCTCTCAGACAAAGATAAGGTTATGTTTGAAATAGACGTAGCCGCAGCTGTGCTAACGTGCGAAGATGCAAAATATAAACCAAATTATGCAGTAAAAAGTCTCAGAAAAGAACTAATAGCAAACAGTGTGATATGCTTGAAAGCAGACAAAGGAGGGGCGACGGTTCTAATGAGTCAATCTGACTATAATGCTAAAATGTATGAACAACTAGACAATATAGAGGTATACACTAAAATTAATAAAGATCCTACTGATAAGCTACAAGGAGAAGTTAAATTATTGATCAATAGCATGATTACTGAAGGAGAATTAGATCAAGCGTATGGTAACGCTCTCATACAAAGAGATACAGTCGCTCCTAGAGTGTACGGTTTAGTAAAGATACATAAACCAGGCAACCCTTTGAGAATTATTGTTAATGTCCAACACTCTCCAACATATAAAATGTCTAAGTTTCTATGCCATAGAATAAAGAAATATTCATACTTCTTAGACCTTACTTTGATGAATTCATACCATTTGGTTGAGATTGTCGATAAATGTGAGCTACATGAAAATGATAGATTGGCGAGTTTAGATGTGGTGTCAATGTACACCAATATACCAGTACCCAAAGCACTAGATTATTTTCAGCGTTTCCTGGTTGATCATCCAGTAATATTAGAAGGAAGTAAAATGACGATGAGACATGTCATGGAAATGATGGACTTATGTATGTCCTCCACTTATTTTAAATTTATGAATGAATTTTATAAACAGATTAGAGGTGTTCCAATGGGACAACCACTGTCAGTTCCGATAGCTAATATCTTCATGCATTACATGGAGAAGACCCTCTTAGATATAACGCCCCTTAATCCTAAACTGTATGTAAGATATTTGGATGATATATTAATTATTTGGAATCACGGGGAGGATCAACTGATAAATTTCTTAAATATGGCAAATCAAGTGAGCGAGCTGAAATTTACAATTGAAAATGAATCATGTGGCGAATTACCATTTCTGGATGTCAAGTTAATTAGAAATGGTACAAAACTAGAACGGGATGTCTATAGGAAGGATACTTACTCAGGTATCCTTCTTAATTTCAATTCAAATCATCCATATAGAATGAAAATCGGTATCTTAAAATCGATGATAATAAGAAGCTTAAGATTAACAGATAAAAAGCATAGGGAGATTGAATTAGGTAGACTGCGAGAAATATTCAGTGCTAATGGGTATCCTCTAAAGTTAATTGAAGCCACTATAATGAGCGTTATAAGTAAATTTAATCATGACTGGAAGTACGTGAAATCAAATAAAACAAAAGATGATCGGAGGGTAATGGTAATACCTGATTCTAAACTAAGTAGGAAAATCAAAATGATAGCATCCAAATACAATATACGTACTATTTTAAAACAGACCGTTACCCTAGGTATTAAACTGCCCAACCAAAAGGAGAAAATAGAACAATTAGACACATCAGGAGTATATGAAATTCCATGTAACGACTGTAACTTGATGTATGTAGGTGAAACCATGCGTCCAATTAGGGTAAGAAGAGGGGAACATAAAACCGCATGCAAGTATGGCCATGTTAATAGATCGGATCTTGCACGCCATACAGTAGAGACAGGACACTCAATTAATTGGGATGGGTGTAGACGTATATCAATTTGTGGCCGTAGCAGATCGACTAGATTGATTAGAGAATCCATAGAAATTAAATCGAGAAATGATATCATGAATGAAACAGCCGTAGAAAAATCACTAGGTCCTATTTGGAATACAGCATTAAATAATGGTAGGAAACGAAGATTGCACGAATCTGAATCAGAAACTCGCTCAAGTAAAAGAATAAGAACACTGGATTGATATTAACTTATAGAGGTGGAGGGTGAGTAATTCAATATCTTATAATTTATTATCTGATTGTCTTATAATTTCATCCTTGATTACTTGTTATCTTATTTATCTATTATCTTACGTTCTGTTGTTAGTGTAGCGCCTTTAACAAACATTTATCTATACATGATGGGAAGGTTTATTTATTTATTTTTTAAAAAAGCCAAATTTTCTTTGCACTATTACTAGTATCTTTCTTTATCAGGCAATTTTTAATTTCTTTTACGAACCGTTTAATTTAACTTTCTACCCTATTGAAACACTTTATCCGTTTCTAATTTAATTTTGCTACCTCTTAATTATTTACTCTATTCATAGTATCTTGCCCCCTCCTCACCGGAATAGCTTACGTAATTACAGTGGATTCAAACAATTCGGTACGCAATCCGAAAATCAGGTAAATAATCTATTCCCTGTAGCGCAACATGTTTCTTTTAAAGCCTTAAGTGGTTCTCCATAAACAATTTCTGCTATCGAGGTTGCATTTTGTGCCCTAAATATTTTGTGCATGGCGAGCAATACTATAGTAAAATAGTTTATCCAGCTCGTTCTACTAATACACCTCAACGCAGCTTTAAATTCACGATGCTTCCTTTATACCGTCTCATTTGCACATAGATTGTACGCGCTAGTATTCAGTAAATTTATTCCCATAATGTTAAGGGATCTTATGCAAAGCTCTGACATATAATGACTACCGTGGTCATAAGTGATCCTTACTGGTACACCATAACACGACACCCAATTATGTAATAATATGAACAAGGCTTCTTCCGCGGTCCTATCATTCAAAATCGCTACTTTAAATTGACGACAAAAATGATTAACTATTGTTGGCAATTACTTTTGACCGTTAAATTCTGGCATCTTGACAATGTCTATATGTGCATGTTTGAGCTATCCAGTTGGTATCTCAATATTTATTAGCTTGGTTCTAGTATATCTCCAAAATTTACAGGTTTGGAAATTGGCACAGGATCTTATCGAAGCCCGTATGTCTTTAGACATATGCGGCAATACATATATGTCACTAATTAGTCGAATGGTGTCTTTTACAGACGGATGTCCCAAATAGTCTAATATTTTATTCTCTTTGGCGCATAAATACAACTGCAAATATGGTCGGAGTTGGTCTCCAGACGTTTCGCACAACAAAAACTTGCCACTCAACGTAAAGGGATTCAATTCTTGATCTTCCTCAATTTGTTTGACAAAAATGTTAGGAGAATCATCTAGATTCTTCAATCGATCTTGGCGATTCAGCTCGACATCTACTTCATTCTGTCTGATAAATGCATCCATTACAAAATTTTCCCAACCAGCAATATGAGAGACAGTGTGGTAAAACTCTGCTAATTGGGTAATCTTTGATTTCACTCTGCGAGATTAACTGAGCCTCGCGCAATTACTAAAAATGCTTATCATTTGTTTGTGATCTGTTATTAACTTAAGTTGATGATTGTTTAAATAATGTAGCACTGAAGCATACTCAGCAAAAAGCACCATGCTATGCTTTTTCCCTTGGTCTTACTACATCCTTGTCTCTTTGCTGAAGCGATGCCCCTAGTTCAACAGCTAAAGAATGTGAGTTTAGATCAAATAACTTCTTAAAATCTACAGGTGCTTGAGAGGTTATCATATTTGGCATTTCTTTATTTCTATAGATCTTATCTCGGTCTACCTGACTCAAGCTAATAGGCCTAGACCTTTTTATTGTTTCTCTTCTCGCATGTGAAATAGTTTGTTAGAGATTCTAGAATTCCGGCTAGACCAGGAATAAATTGTCGATAATACCTGATCATACCCAAGAAGCAAAGCAGCCGGCGCACGGCCCTAGGCTGCGTTATGTCCTTGATGGTCTAGATTTTATCTTCAAACGGTTTAATCCATCTTTTGAAAGTACATGGTCAAGATGTTTAACTGAAGAGCATCCAATTTTGTTTTATTGGGATTGAACACTAATTAATACTGTTAAAGCCTGGTTGAAACAGTTTCAAAATGCTTACGATGTTTCAAACGAGATCGTCTGAATAGAATTATGTCGTCTACGTATAAACTTCAGATGGACAATTCTGTAGCAGAACTTCAGCCCAACTTTGGAATATCTGACTAGAATTTTTCAAATCAATAGGCATTTGAAGAAATTCAAGCGATCCTTTCCTGGAAATTTGACTGCGGTGAGTGTTTTAGAGATTTCTTCCATCGGCATCTGATAGTATGCTTTCCGGAGATCTAAAGTTGAATAAACCTCATATAGCATTATGCCTCGTTGCAAAGTAGTCTAGTTAGGGAAAGGATATGACTCACTCTTAATCACTGTGTTTAATAGATGATAATTCACTTAAACACTCCATTGTCCTGATTCAGGTTTTGGAGTCACCTCTATTGTGAAAGCAAAATTGGTATTTGGCCTCCTGCAAATTTCTATTCGCGAAATTGGTGAAATTCATTCACGGCAAACTGTTGCTTGTGTTGAAGCAAAATTTGGGCCTTGGATGAACCAGGCAATGAACCCACCAAATCTATTTGTTGCTCTACTCCTGCCTTCAATCCATTTCGTTTGACACTTAAAGTATGAAATACTGCTAGGTTTTTTGCGAGGATATCGGCAAAGTCACACGCGATTATAGGACGGCGAAAATGAACTAATCATACCGCGGTCAGATCAGTTCGTAATTGTCATTAAATCACTGTAATCTCATTGCGAAGAATGTATATATCCAGACATATACACCAACCGATTTAACATGCATTTTCCTTGCATTTTAATTTTAAAAAAACAAGTTATGCTTAAGAGATCTAACAACAAGTATAAATGAGACAGTTTAAGCTAATATTTCCCCTTGACATAGTGATTGTCAACTTAGTGGGTGATGTGCTTGCCATTGGAAAAGATAACCGTACCAGAATACCGAAATATCTGGCAAAATCATTACGACAGTGGATTCATACAATTCGGTACACAATCCGAAAATCAGGTAAATAATCTTTTTCCCTGTCGCGCAACATGTTTCTTTTAAAGCCGTGCGGTTCTCCATAAACCAATTCTGCTATGGAAGTTCCTAATTGTGCCCTATATCTGTTGCGCATGGCGAGTAGTACTATAGGAAGATCGTGTATCCAGCTTGTTCCACTAGTACACCTTAATGCAGCTTTCAGTTCACGATGTAGCCTTTCTACCATCCCATTCGCTCGTGGGTTATACGCGCTAGTATGTATTATAGTGGTTCCCATGATGTTGAGGGATCTTACGAAAAGCTCTGACATAAATTGACTACCGCGATCACTAGTGACCTTTTCCGGAACACCATAACGCGATATCCAATTATGTAGAAACGCGAACAAAACTTCTTGCGCTGTCATGTCTTTTAAAATCGCCACTTCAAATTGACGACTAAATCTATCTACCATAGTCAGCAAGTATTTATTTCCGTTTACTTCAGGCATCTCAACAATGTCTATGTGTACGTGTCTGAACCGTCCATTTGGTATTCCAATGTTCTTTATCTCGGTTCTGGTATGTCTCCACACCTTACACGTTTGACACTTGGCACAGGCTCTTACCCATACCCGTATGTCTTTAGACATGTGCGGCCATACGTATCTGTCGTTGATCAATCGAATGGTGGCTTTAATGGATGGATGACCCATGTCATGCAACACTTGGATAATCTTGGCCCGTAACTCCAATGGCACATATGGTCGTGGTTGACTTCTAGATGTTTCGCATAACAACCACTTGCCACTTATGAGCTTACGAACATATCCTGGTCTTTTAGATAATACTAATGTAAAGGGATCCGATCCTTGCGCTTCCTCGATTTGACTAACGAAATCGTTCATTGATTCATCTAAATTTTTTAATGGACCTTGAAATATCAGCTCGACATCAGCTTCATTCGGTCGGCTAAGTGCATCGGCCACCACATTCTCCTTACCAGCAATATGAGACACAGTGAAATCGAACTCTGCTAACCGTGTTATTTGGGAATTTACTCTACGAGAGTAATTAAGCCTAGCTGTCTTACCAAGTATGCTAATCAATGGCTTATGATCGGTCAATAACTTAAACTTGTGACCATCTAAGTAATGCTCGAAGTGTATCACTGCTGCATACACTGCTAGAAGCTCTTTACCAAACGTATCATAACGTTTTTCTCGATCATTAAGCTTACGGCTATAAAACCCAATCGGTCTTACTACGTCCTGATCTCTTTGCTGTAGCACTGCCCCTAATGCAACATCTGAGGCATCTGTGATTAGTTCGAAAGGTTTTTCCCAATCTACAGGTGCTAATGTGGTTACGTCACTTAACATATCCTTGGCCTTTTGGAAATTTTCTCGGTCTTCTTGACTCAAGTTTATAGGCCAAGACTTCTTGATCGTGCTCTTTTCACGAGTGAGATGGCTTGTTAACGATCCAAGAATTCCGGCTAGACCTGGAATGAATCGACGATAATAGCTGATCATACCCAAGAACCTTCGCAACTGGCGTACGGTTCGGGGTTCCGTTACGTCCTTAATAGCTTGGACCTTATCTTCCAAAGGTTTAATTCCGTCTTTGGAAAGTATATGCCCAAGGTATTTAACTGAAGAGCAACCTATATTACTCTTATTAGGTTTGACCACTAATCCATATTGTTCCAGCCTGGTCAAAACCGTTTCCAAATGCGTACGATGTTCATTTCGTGAGCGACTGAAAATAATTATGTCGTCTATATATACTCTCGCAAATGGACAATTCTGAAGGATTTCTTCAGCCAAACGCTGGAATGTCTGACTGGCATTTTTCAAACCAAAAGGCATTCGAAGAAATTCATGCGATCCCCCTCCTGGAAATCTGACTGCGGTGAGTGGTATCGAACTTTCTTCCATTGGTACCTGATAGTACGCTTTCTGGAGATCTAAAGTTGAATAAACCTCATATCCCATTATATCTCGGAGCAAGGTACTCTGGTTAGGGAGAGGATAAGAATCACCCTTCGTCACTGAGTTTAATAGACGATAATTCCCACAAACCCTCCATTGACCCGGTTCAGGTTTGGGAACTACCACTATTGGGGAAGCAAAATTGGAATTTGACCTTCTACAAATCCCCTCTTCGCGCAATTGGTGAAATTCTGACACAGCTACTTGTTGCTTGTGTTGTGCCAATGGTTGAGCCTTTGGTGAACAAGGCAACGGAGCCACCAATTCTATTTGGTGTTCTACTCCTGTCTTCAGACCTATCCTTTTGGCACTGAAAGGTTGAAACACTGCTAGGTGCTTCTCGATTATATCGGCAAAGTCATGTGCGACTGTTGGACGAGGTAAGAGGACTGTTCTAACTGCCGACACGTTAGACTCAGTAGGTGTTGATGTCCCTACGCCTTCTGCGATAGTCCTAGCTATGGGGTCTAATGTCAGCTTAAAATGGGTCAAGAAATCCATGCCAATGATATGGTCCTTGACATCGGCTACTAGAAAATTCCATCGGAAGGAAGATTTCTGGCCTAATGTTACCGACATTTCTTTCATCCCTTTTACTTCAATCGGACTACCGTTAGCGGCCCATAGTTGATAATCAAATGTGGGGCAATCTGCTTCCACCACGTCTGACCTAACTATGCTTACCTCAGCACCCGTGTCTATGAGAAATTCTAATCCAGATAATTCATCCTTAATAATGAACTTGTTGCTGGACAATCCGGCAATGTTTTCAAGATCCCCGCTTAGTGAGAATCGGACTCTCTTGCCTTCTATCTCGGTGCTATTTGTACTAGTCGCCTCTTTTGCTTTGAGTATGCCTTTTAAAGGCATATCTGGGAGCCTTTGCAATGGAACCCCCCCTACGGCTCCTACTAGCGGGGGTTGTTCCCTTTTCCCGGTGACGGATTCCTCTCAACCGGTTTTGTGCTTCCTTTCCATGTGGGTCCACCTAATCGCGGGTAAATACAATTTTCGCCTTGGCACTTCGCACTGCGTCCGTATTCGCAATGTGCCTTACACCATCCGCGTGGCCCTTCGAAGCGTTGACGCGAGTGACTCCCTCGACGTCTATTATACCTATCCTGACTCTGAAGTTGTGCAATATCACTACGCAAGCTAGCAACTTCTCTACATAAGAAACGCAAAGTTTCTTGTATAGTCAGGTGGTTTTCGGTATCTGCCCTGACTGGCTGCATCGTTACAGAATCTGCCATTACAGCATGTACTTGTGGTTCTTGCTGTTTATACACGCCGTCTAACCCTCTGAGTTTTGTTGGCCAATCTATGTTCATTGTGTCAAATACTTCCATTGTTGTTCTGAGCCTAATTGGTAGCTCAGCTGTAAAAATGGAGTTGACTACATCTCTAGATATATTCAACCTGGAAGCTTTTGTGCAAAGGCGTTCGTAAAATTCGGACGGTAGTTGACGCCCCATTTTTTCTAAGCGTAATAATTCGCACATTTGCGCTGATCTTCCAGGCTGATATCTCTGTTGAATTTCTGCCATTACATTAATAACTCAAATGCATTATACGGCTTTTCTTCTACAGTTCTGTCTCTGAAATTTTCCAAAGCATTTCGGAAATTTTCAGGCAATGCCATCCATGCTGCAACAAATTTCTCCATAGGGTTCACGATATTGTAAGCACTAAATATCATTTGGGCATCTCCTACCCAACTTGAATGTTTTTCTGACTTATACTGTGGTAGACTTAATATTTTTGGACTGGCGCGGTCGCCAAATTTTGTTGAGGCCCCTAACCTATTCGTGTCTGTAAGCCCCATAGATGCCAGATCGCTGGAAGTCCTAAAATTCACAGTAGAGTCTGATATGCTTATATTATTGCTTGTGTCATTTAAATTCAAGTCCGCTATGTCCTGCACTAACTTGCATGTGTCCTCATACTTAATATCTATCCATGATCAAATGTTATAATAATTAAATTGACACTTACTTATGGCAGTCGGAAGGTGAGAGTTGGAAAGCTATAGTTACAGCAATAATCTGTTTTGATGTGTACGTGACCCCCAAATAAAACAATTATACCTGTTCCAAGGCTCCTCCTCAGTGTTATATTATATCAGAACACAAGGCAAGTGATGGAAGAGTATATTGTATAATGTTGTAATCGTTTATTATGGAAAGAAATGTTAAAATGCAGCAGACCAAAATTTCAAAACCAGACAGGAAGCGAGATACTCAAAAACTGAAAATAGCGCACAATTTTTAAAAATCAAGTATTTAAACACAGAATGTTCTGGAAAATAAAAAGAAAAAATTCTTTTTAAATAAAGTTGTTACAATCAGCTATGGTGGTTTAAATTTATCATTCAAGGTCATTTTATATAAGGCGGAGGATTTAACATCCTCCACGATAATAATACACACCCGCGCGTTATACACCGTTAACATGCAATGGATTTATGTTTCATAATGCTCAAAACCAGGATTTATATTTTTTGTGTTTTTAACCGTTTACAAATGAACAGAAACTACACTATTAAGACGTTCTGGATTTATTTATTGTGTTTATAATGACTTGGCTTTTGTTCCTAGATATTAACTTTTTGCTGACGATATTTTATTTTGTTCCCGTCTAGAGCTTGGTCAATTATGACAAACCGTAAATTTTAGTTTACTTTGCAACTTTGTTCATAATACACGTATGATAATTCAAGATAACTTTCTCACATCACCCATTGGAAAGAAGTCTGAGACAGATCATAGGCACGGACCACGAAACCCATTTCTTCCGACATCAGCTGCCAGGCATATGTAGGAATGGCATAGCATCGCTAAATAAACAACGACCCCGCAAAACCTCTTACATAAATCACAACACCTCCTACAACAGCATGTACCTGTGGTTCCTGCTGTTTAAATACTTATGTTAAATACTGTTTGTTGCGGAGAACTAATATATATGCAAGTATGTATTAGGTGTTGCGAACCAAGTAACAAATTAGTTCAGTTGTGACCAGAAGGATAAACCAAAGACAGCATGAACGGAAAGTATAATCTCATGCACATTCGTTTCGTGCTTACTGGCGACTCATCAGTAGGAGCCGGTATTACGCCCTTTAACCACTATATATTTGGTCAAAGAATGTGGAATAATAGGACGGTACAATCTCCTAGACGAATGTGTAAACCTGCAATAGTGAAGCTAACATCATCCAAAGTCAACGACAATGCGACTTCAACGCTAACTCACACTATATAATATATATACCGAGTCTGTAAAGGATACTAACACTATGGCTATTGTGTTGGTAACCGATACCAACATTATTGTACCGAAAAGGTACATGAAACCAACACTATGGTTACCGAGTCGGTTCATGATACCATCCTGATTGATATCAATTTATGCTATAGTTCACCGAAATTCAGAATTAAAAAAATTTCTGAACATCTGTTACTCCAGTAAATCCATACACTCTCGACTTGAGCGATATCAGTTATCACATTTCGCGGTAATCATGACATCGTTCAATTCAATATATTACAGTTAAATACTGTTTGTTGCGAAGAACTAATATATATGCAAGTATGTATTAGGTGTTGCGAACCTAGTAACAAATTAGTTCAGTTGTGACCAGAAGGATAAACCAAAGGCAGCATGAACGGAAAGTATAATCTCATGCACATTCGTTTCGTGCTTACTGGCGACTCATCAGTAGGAGCCGGTATTACGCCCTTTAACCACTATATATTTGGTCAAAGAATGTGGAATAATAGGACGGTACAATCTCCTAGACGAATGTGTAAACCTGCAATAGTGAAGCTAACATCATCTAAAGTCAACGACAATGCGACTTCAACGCTAACTCACACTATATAATATATATACCGAGTCTGTAAAGGATACTAACACTATGGCTATTGTGTTAGTAACCGATACCAACATTATTGTACCGAAAAAGGTACATAGTACTAACACTATGGTTTCCGAGTCGGTACATGATACCAACCTGATGGATATCAATTTATGCTATAGTTCACCCAAATTGAGAATTACAACAATTTCCGAACACCTGTTACTCCAGTTAAACCATACACTCTGGCCTTCATCGATATCAGTTATCACATTTCGCGGTAAGCATGACATCATTCAATTCAATATATTACAGTTAAATACTGTTTGTTGCGAAGAACTAATATATATGCAAGTATGTATTAGGTTTTGCGAACCTAGTAACAAATTAGTTCAGTTGTGACCAGAAGGATAAACCAAAGGCAGCATGAACGGAAAGTATAATCTCATGCACATTCGTTTCGTGCTTACTGGCGACTCATCAGTAGGAGCCGGTATTACGCCCTTTAACCACTATATATTTGGTAGAAGAACGTGGAATAATAGGACGGTACAATCTCCTAGACGAATGTGTAAACCTGTAATAGTGAAGCAAACATGATCTAAAGTCAACGACAATACGACTTCAATGCTAACTCACACTATATAATATATATACAGAGTCTGTAAATGATACTAACACTATGGCTATTGTGTTAGTAACTGATACCTTTTTTGAAATCGATGAGTACCGGATACTAACACTATGGTTTCCGAGTCGGTACATGATTCCAACCTGATGGATATAAATTTATGCTAAAGTTCACCCAAATTGAGAATTACAACAATTTCCGAACACCTGTTACTCCAGTTAAACCATACACTCTAGCCTTCATCGATATCAGTTATCACATTTCGCGATAAGCATGACATCATTCAATTCAATATATTACAGTTAAATACTGTTTGTTGCGAAGAACTAATATATATGCAAGTATGTATTAGGTGTTGCGAACCTAGTAACAAATTAGTTCAGTTGTGACCAGAAGGATAAACCAAAGGCAGTATGAACGGAAAGTATAATCTCATGCACATTCGTTTCGTGCTTACTGGCGACTCATCAGTAGGAGCCGGTATTACGCCCTTTAACCACTATATATTTGGTCGAAGAATGTGGAATAATAGGACGGTACAATCTCCTAGTCGCCAGTAAGAACGAAACGAATGTGCATGAGATTATACTTTCCGTTCATGCTGCCTTTGGTTTATCCTTCTGGTCACAACTGAGCTAAATACTTATGTGTTATTTAATTTTTCGTGAATGCCAGATTTAGGACTTCTTTCTTCTGCATGGCGATATTTGGTTTTCGGGGGGAAGTTTAGCTCTCTAGACATAACTTTTTCAATTAACAAGAAATTTATAGTTCATAATTCAGTTCGAAGTTATGAATTTCGTTTAATGCCGGAATTGGGAAGCCAATAAATTCAGACATTTCATTTAGTTTTGATTTTGCGGGTATACAGTTGCATTCTACGTTGATTGCTGGTCCGTATACAATTCCGGTGCATATTTCTTCCGAACGTAACATCCAAGTGTTAGATATTAATAAAAGATTAAATAATTATTAATTAACGAAATAATCAACAGACATTTTTTCTTGACCCATGCCCATCTTGAAAATCTATTTATATAATTATTTCTGCGTCGGTTGCACTGTTAACGGTATTTATTAATTGGCTTGCCTTCGTTTGAATTGCGTTTCCTGGCAGGCTGTAAAGAAGCTGTCGATTCTATCTGTATGTTTTAGACTATTTATTCAATATTTGTTTATCCAAATACTAATTTATACAATATACTGTATGAACATTTCTAACGCAATTCTAATCTGCACATACGTAACTGAAGTTATAATTTCTGAATTTGGATTTTGCAGGTATTCCATTGCATTCGTCATTCTTTTGTAGGCGGACAAAAAATTAGCTTACATCATTTTATAAATTAAGAACTAACTCAAACAAAGATTTATTCTATTAATCAAATTTTCAATTTTTATATTGATTATAAATAGAGAACATTTATCATATTATTCGCGTCAATTTGATCAACAGAATATTCTCTATTAACTGAATTATTCAGTAGAATAGGAAAAAGATGATAAATGATATAAATAATAAGTTTATAAAAATACTGTCACACGCGGCTCCGTGTTACAACCCAACGATGTTCAATTTTTACAAATATAGTGCTCTTTAAGGTCAAATGATCAAACTCTGTTTGTACACAATATTTCTCTTAACGGTGACTTTAGAAACAATCTCTGTCAGTTTCAAGCAGTTCTTATTGTAATTTCTTGAACTGTAATTTTAAATGTAATTAATAGGGTTTTGTTTAGTAAATAGACACACCCGCGCACAATACGCAGGGAACATGCGGTAGATTATAGTGCCCTTGTGGATTTATTGTCCTTCTTTGAATTATTCTCAGTTTACACAATTAATTACTGTTCGTATATGATTCTACGCATCAGGACATCAGATGTTCCTCAATCACATTCACAAATTCTATAGTTCAATGGATTTTTATAACTAGATCATTTAAAACCTAGCAAACAGTGTAATAATTATTTGTGATGTTTTTTCAAGACTGTTTTTACACGAGTTTTATCCAGCAATTATCAGTGACAATATTTTCCAGTGACTTTAAACTAAATTGCTAATCAATCTGGATTTATATCCTCATATATTTTCAATTATTTACATGTATTCATCACGATTCACGCGTTTGTGTTTCTGATAATTACTTTTGTATAAGACATTCAATTGTGAGGGGACACCACTTGTACCAAATTCCCAAGAAACTCCATGAAATGTGGAGCCGGCTTATCCTCCAAAAGGAGTCAGCCGCAGTAAAGTAAAGTAAGTAAGTTGACAATATATCGTTTTTTTGCCGTCTAGAGCACGGTCCGTTTTGTTTAATTGTGAATTGATTCATGCTTAGCTACCCCATTTGCAATAAACGGATGAAAATGGATGAGTTTTCTCAAATCACCCTTCGGAAAATGTCAGGGACTGAAAAAGGAACGGGTGGGGAAAACGACCACCATGAAAACGTAAGAAATCATTAGACAGCTGCCCCGCAAAGGCTATCACTATAACTACAAAACATCCTACAACTCAATGAAATTAAAGCGTAAATATAATAGATGTAACAATGTAAGAGAAAATGACGGTAATCCTTAAACTGCGATCAAAAGGAAGGGTGATGTAGAAATCAGGATTGACTTTGTAATGTATGGTATCGTACAGTTGTCAATTCTTGATAGTAGATTGTTCTCAATCAAACCGTGGACCAAGGCACATTTTAACTGCTATCACATATATAATGCCGCTAATCGATATAATTGATTATATTTTTGATAAGTCTTCATGATTTTGTATGGCTGTACGCAGCAACTATCTCAAATACTTTTAATCTGAGAAAAGCCAAATCAGAGTTCTTAATACGACTATGTTCACAAATGCGTTGCAATATATTATTTGCAACGTTTAAAAGTTCTCTAACACTAAACAGTAAGAATTATATCCAAACATAGACATTTGAAGCTATGGATATATTAAGATTTTAGCAAATATCTTTAAGGATCGCAATCTCATTCGTGTTGATATAACTGAGTGTCAAATTTAAACATAAAGGTTAAGCATTGAAATACATGAAAGTATGGATAGGCCTATTGATCCGAGCTAAATGATCCTTAATATGAAACCCACATGCAAATAACAAGAACTGCTACCGGCCCATATCAATATCTAATTGTAAACGAACAATAAGATATTTTATAAACTTCACTGAAAGCAAGTCCTGATACAGAAAGAATGGCAACATCGCTAGGCCATTATAGAATGAAGCACTGTCCAATGGACTGCAAGAATGAGAGATATAAAATAGCTAAGCATAAAAAATAACAACGGTGAATAAGAACGAGCTTATAAATTAAAATCTAAAATAGCATAATAATAAACTGTTCTAACACAACTCGTAATTACAATAACAATCTTGATTCCTAAATTTCATGTAAAGACGTGCAGCTAGGCAGAGCCGACTGCTTGGCTTAATCATCATCTGTATGTGCCAGTTAATTATTCTGTTGGACTATGATCTAATTTGTTTAAACAATTTTTGTGCTTTTAATTCATTTAATTCACCAATTAGTTATACCAACCTGATAGCGTCGGAGGATAAAAGTGTTATAAGATGTATATTATTGGATTTTTTGTTTGAATTTGGGATTGCATATATGAAATTGATTTAGAATAGAATAGAAATAGAATAGAATATCTTTATTTTGATTCAAACCACACATGCTCCATCAAATAGATAATAATATTGGAAAATTTGCAATATAAAAAGATATCACATCACATATATATGTGCAATTAGTCTCATATAGATAAGTAAATCTCACTAGTTGTACTGTACAACATATCAACATCAGAAAGTTCGGCGGTAAAGAGTAATAGATTCATCATAGTGATAAGAAAAAATAAGGTATAATTCTAGTGTAACATTGTGTAAAAAATGAGAACCATGACTAGCAATTGATTGTATTGTAACATGCGGCTCCGTGTTACAACCCAACGAAGGTCAATTTTTACAAACACTGTGCTCTTTAAGGTCAAATATTCTAACTCTGTCCTTAAACAATATTTCTCTTAACTGTGATTTTAGGAACAATCTCTGTTAGATTCAATCAGTTTTAATCGATATTTCTTGAACTGCAATTTTATTTGTAATTAATAGGGTTTTTATAAAATAGACAGAACCGCGCGCGATCCGAGAGGATCACGCGGTGGACTATTGTGTCACAGTGAATTTATCTCGCTTAATCGGATTATTCGTTACTATGGAAATGATTGATTGTTTACTATAGCAAGCAAGGAACTAAAAATTTGTGAGTTGTTTGTCATTTAAATCTTTAAACGGTTTCCATGTTCAATTTTAGTGATAACTTTCAATGTTAACTCCATTAACATCATCATGTATTCTTTGAGTTTTTGTCATAAAAGTCTTTAAACGGATTACACAAAACATCTTCCTTTATAAACATAAATAATTTTACTAGGCTCAAATTATCATGTATCTTAAATTGTTTGACTACTCATTACAATCCAGACATTTGTGTAAGAATAACCACTTGTGTGTAAAACATTTCCCTTTATAAACATAAATCATTTTACTATGTTCATATTATCATGTATTTTCAATCATTTGACTATTCTCATTACGATCCAGACATTTGTGTAAGAATAACTACTTGTGTGCAAAATATTTTTCTTTATAAACATAAATCATTTTACTATGTTCATATTATCATGTATTTTCAATCATTTGACTATATTCATTCCAATCCAGACATTTGTGTAAGAATAATTTCTTGTGTGCAAAACATTTCACTTTATAAACATAAATTATTTTAATCTTTGCCGTCTAGGAGACGGACAATTTAGTTTAACTGTGAATGGTGTTTAAGACCTATTTTTGCATAAAAATCTATTTTTACAGCTGACTAACATATATTCAATTTGAACTAACTGTGAATTACATTTCTATTTGCAACTTTATATCTAATATACGTATGACCAGATGTTTTTGCCTTCTCACATCAATCATCCGAAAAGATCAGAGACTGATTAGGCGCATGGGTAATAATAATAACCACCATTGATATGTAGTAGGGGTACAAAATCAGGAACGAGATACCAACAGTGAAAAGTACCCCTACAATATAATGCATAACATTTCAATTTTAATAATACAAAACTTGGAAATAAAAATCTCAAGAAAATCTGTTTCCGATAACAATTATCCTTGCCTTTTATTCAACCATGAGAAAGTATTATCATAATCAAAATAAAAAATATCAGCAGGATTGTAGACTTTTTCTAGTTCAGTAGATAAAAATTTAAAAGACATCTTAGATGGAGGCGTTTCTCTAAGCCCCTTTGGCAATTGATTGTAAATTTTGTAAATTTTTGAAAAAGAGAATAGCTTGCTTGCAACATTCCCCACCAATGGTGGAGATATTGCAAATTGACCAGATCTAGTTCCAACTTCATGACTCTTTCTTATTGGATTCATATAGGCACCAGTCCACTGGTTCAACTGGAAAACTTTTAGGCAATAGCACATCTGAAACCATAAAGGTTGCTGTGATACAAACTGTAATCTAAAGGCGTATATAGTGCAGAAGATACGACTAAATTGTTTCTCAACTTTTCTTTGTACAGATTCTATCTTATTGGGCAAACCTTTTTTAATGGATACCAAGTAGCGGCAGCATAATCTAGTATCGGTCTAATCCATATTATAAACATTTTAAATTTTATTTCATACGATAGGATATTTCTATTTATTAGTGCCCATCTGTTCTTGGCATTGCCTACTATCCTTTCAAAATGTCTCTCAGCAGTAGCTGTACATTGTATAGTTATGCCAAAATCCTTAGTTTCTTGCATAAGTTTAATCTCAAAAACACCATTAATTACAGCATCATGAAAATAAACATAATTAAATTCTGTTCTGTTACCTATTTTTAAAGCTCTGGTCATTTTCCTCTTTATTCTCAGCCCTAGTGTTATAAAACATCTACTTAAATCATACAAATCTAGTGTCAAATTATTTTTGAAGAATTCGACATTTTCTGGATCAATTGGAAATATTATTTTTAAATCATCACCGAATATGCAACCTCAACCATTAAAGATCATAATTTCCAAATGTGCAAATGCGATTTTAAATAAAATTGGCTCCAAGCTTGATCCCTGTGGAATTCCACTTGTTACTCTTTACGATTTTGATATCAATGCATTTACTTGAATACCCATTCTTCGATTTTATAAATAGTATCTAAGTAATCTAAAAATATTCGGATCAATATTTTATAAATTAATTGCATTCGAAATAACATCGAAAGATATAGAATAGAATAGAATAGAATAGAATATCTTTATTTGGATTCAAACCACACATATTCCATCAAATAATATAGAGTCAAAAGCTTTTGAGATATCTATAAATACAATTAATGCATGTAAGTTTTTCTCCTTTATGTAATTACATATTTCCACATAGAAAGCATATTAGTAATTGTCGATCTATCTTTCGTGAATCCATGTTGACTTATGTCAAAATCAACCGGCAACATACATTATAAGTGATTTAGTATCAATCGTTCTATTATCTTAATAAATGAAAGGATAATAGAGATTAGTCTATAATCACTGGCGCACGTTGGCTTACTTATTTTTGGCAACGGTTTAGCTACTATCAATAGAATATCGATTGGTAATTTCCCATTCTTCAAAATTCTATTTATTAAATTGCAGAGCGCATTCATAAAAGTTAAATGTAATTGAAATAGGTTATTTATCGATATACCAAGATGATCTTATTGTTTTTTAAATTTTATTTTTAACATTAATTTTATCAATGCATTACTGTTAATAACAAGTCCTGGATCCTGCTCACGCGACGGATCAATTAGATCCATGAAATTCCATTCATTCTGTGGATTACATATCAAATTGCCAAATAATTCATCCATTTCACAGAGCATTTCATACTCATTTTTATCCACAGGTAATGTGAGCTTCAATTTATCCTTATATTTACTGTAATCTATGAAGAGTTTGTATCCTAGTCTTTGGCCAAAATAATACTTTCTGGTCTTTGACGGATCATCAGCGGTGATGAATTAATTTCTTTATCAACGAAATCTAACCTCATTTTTTAATACTATTGATAAGACTACACTTCATTATATTATCTCGTTTAATTCTTAGTTTGCATAATTTCCTATTGATTTGCCTCGGTGTAATATCCGTAAACGTATATGCTTTAAATATATCAGATAATAACTTTGAAATAGAAGAAATTAATGAATCAGTGTTCATGATATTGTAACACGCGGCTCCACGTTACAACCCAACGGTGTTCAATTTCCGTGGAGGAAGATAAATCCTCCGCCAAATGTAAAATAACAATAACTGACATATTTAAACCACCATGGCTGATTGTAACGAAATTTATTTAAAAAGATTTTTTTCTTTTTATTTTCCAGAACATTCTTTGTTTAAATATTTGACTTTGTAGAGGCCCTTTGGTCACTACCATAAGGGGGTCTCTTGGATGCCAGGCCCAGAAAATCCATATATGCGGAATGATCATCTATCTTGGAACACTTAAGTTCCTCTGAACTATCTTTTAAGCTAAATCCTTAAGTCCACTAGCCAACTGCTCTGTATCCTCAGTATTTAATAAACCAGCCATAATATTATTAAATTACTTGCAATTTATATATTATATTAAATAAATAAGCTTACCAGGATACGCTGAAATCCACAGGTCACTGAATCAGAATGATTGAGACATTAAAACAAATATTCACATTAAATACCCGAAGCAAATTTGTGGTTCTTTTCGCTGATAATTAAAAAGAACAATCGACAAGAAGATTACAACGATTTATTAGCAAAGAGTCGGAGATGGAACCACGCAGTGTCCCGCTTGTGCAATTCAGCAACTCAGATCAAACTAAAACTTTTTCCTTCGACAAGACAAGTCAAAAACTTCGACAATATGAACAAAAGAACTTCCAAAAAAATTTACAATTTTTTTCAAAAATTACAATATTGTTTTACGAAACCAGCGATAACATCAAATGTCCAAAAATAAAATTGATTTATTTTTATATGAGGAGTTAATTGATGTCCAAAAAATAAATTAATCTCCACAACTTTGAATTATGCGCTATTATCAGTTTTCGAGTGTCTCGCACCTCGACTGGTCTTAACATCTTTTGGTCTGCTGCATTTTTAACATTTTTCTCTAGTAACACGAATACATCTCAACAATATATTCCTACTATAATTGCCTTTTATTCTGATATTAAATCACACATAGAAGGGACGTTCTGGAACAGGTAATTTGATTATTCTGTTGTTCACGTATATCTCCTTACAAATTATTTGTTCGGGAATTGTAGCGATAAAACTTTCGCATTCCGATTGCCTAGCATTAAGTGTCGATTTAATTGTTAAACTAACAAGATATGTAGACCTATATTAAATTTGAGGACACAAGTAGGTTAGTGCAGGATATTACGGATTTGAATCTCGCAGATGTGAATGAAAATATAAATTGTAAATTTTAGGACTTCAAGCGATCTGGCATTTATGGGGCTATCAGACTCGAATAGGTTAGGGGCCTCTACAAAATTTGGCGACCGCGCCAGTCCAAGAATTTTAAGTCAACCGCAGTACAAATCTGAAAAACATTCAAGTTGGGTCGGAGATGCCCAAATGATATTTAGTGCTTATAATGTTGTAAATCCAATGAAGAAATTTGTTGCAGCATGGATGGCATTGCCTGAAAATTTCCGAAATGCCTTGGAAAATTTCAGAGACAGAACTGTGGAAGAAAAGCCGTACAATGCATTTGAGTTATTAATGGCAGAAATTCAACAGAGATATCAGCCTGGAAGATCAGCGCAAATGTGCGAATTATTACGCTTAGAAAAATGGGGCGTCAACTATCGTCCGAATTTTACGAACGCCTTTGCACAAAAGCTTCCAGGTTGAATATATCCAGAGATGTAGTCAACTCCATTTTCACAGCTGGGCTACCAATTAGGCTTAGAACCATTTTAGAAGTATTTGACACTGTGAGCATTAATTGGCATACTAAACTCAGATGGTTAGACGGCGTGTATAAACAGCAGGAACCACAAGTACAGCTGTAATTGCAGTTTCTATCACGATGTAGCCAGTCAGGGCAGATGCCGAAAACAACCTGACTATACAAGAAATTTTGCGTTTCTTATTTAGAGAAGTTGCTAGTTTACGTAGTGACATTGCACACCTTCACAGTGAGGATAGGTACACTAGACGTCGAGGGAGTCACTCGCGTCAACGATTCGAAAGGCCACGCGTATGGTATAAGGCACATTGCGAGTACGGACGCAGTGCGAAGTGCGGAGGTGAAAATTGTATATACCCGCGATTAGGTAGACCCAGATGGAAAGGAAGCACAAATCCAGTAGAGAGAAATCCATCACCGGTAAAAGGACAAAACCCTCGCTAGTAGGAGCCGTAGGGGAGTTCCATTGCAAAGGCTCCCAGATATGCCTTTAAAGGGCATACTCAAAGCAAAAGATGCGACTAGATCAAATAGCACCGAAGAAGAAGGCAAGAGGGTCAGATTCTTACTAAGCGGAGATATGGAAACATTGCCGGATTGTCCAGCAAAAAGTTTATCATTAAAGATGAATTATCTGGATTAGATTTTCTTATCGATACGGGTGCTGAGTTAAACATAGTTAGGTCAGACGTGGTGGAAGCAGATTGCCCCACATTTGATTATCAACTATGGGCCGCTAACGGTAGTCCGATAGGAGTGAAAAGGATGAAAGAAATGTCGGTAACGTTAAGCCAGAAATCTACCTTCCGATGGAATTTTCTAGTAGCCGATGTCAAGGACCATATCATTGGGATGGATTTCTTGACACATTTCAAGATGAAATTGGACCTCAAAGCTAAGACTATCGCAGAAGGCGTAGGGACGTCAACACCTACTGAGTCTAACACATCGGCAGTTAGAACAGTTCTTTTACCTCGTCCAACGGTCGCACATGACTTTGCCGATATAATCGAGAAGCACCTAGCAGTGTTTCAAACTTTCAGTGCCAAAAGGATAGGTTTGAAGACAGGAGTAGCACACCAAATAGAATTGGTGGTTCCGTTACCTTGTTCACCAAAGGCTCAACCATTGGCACAACACAAACAATAAGTTGCTTTGTCAGAATTTCACCAATTGCGCGAAGAGGGGATTTGTAGAAGGTTAAATTCCAATTTTGCTTCCCCAATAGTGGTAGTTCCCAAACCTGAACCGGGTCAATGGAGGCTTTGTGGAAATTATCGTCTATTAAACTCAGTGACGAAGGGTGATTCTTATCCTTTCTCTAACCAGAGTACTTTACTCCGAGATATAATGGGATATGAGGTTTATTCAACTTTAGATCTCCAGAAAGCGTACTATCAAGTACCAATGGAAGAAAGTTCGATACCACTCACTGCAGTCAGATTTCCAGGAGGGGGATCGCATGAATTTCTTCAAATGCCTTTTGGTTTGGAAAATGCCAGTCAGACATTCCAGCGTTTGGCTGAAGAAATCCTTCAGAGTTGTCCATTTGCGAGGGTATATATAGACGACATAATAATTTTTAGTCGCTCACGAGACGAACATCGTACGCATTTGGAAACAGTTTTGACCAGGCTAGAAAAATATGGATTAGTGGTCAAAAATAATAAGAGTAATATCGGTTGCTCTTCAGTTAAATACCTTGGTCACATACTTTCCAAAGACGGCATTAAACCTTTGGAAGATAAGATCCAAGCTATAAAGGACGTAACGGAGCCCCGAACCGTGCGCCAGTTGCAAATGTTCTTGGGTATGATCAGCTTTTACCGTCGATTCATTCAAGGTCTAGCCGGAATTCTTGGATAGTTAAAACGCCATCTCACTCATGAAAAGAGCACGATCAAGAAGTCTTGGCCTACAAACTTGAGTCCAAAAGACCGATAAAATATCCAAAAGGCCAAAAAAATGTTAAGTGACATAACCACATTAGCACCTGTAGATTGTGAAAAACCTTTCGAGCTAATAACAGATGCCTCTGATGTTGCATTAGGGGCAGTGCTACAGCAAAGAGATCAGGACGTAGTAAGACTGATTGGGTTTTATAGCCGTAAGCTTAATGATCGAGAAAAACGTTTTGATACGTTTGGCAAAGGGCTTTTAGCAGTGTATGCCCCAGTGCTACACTTCGATCATTACTTAGATGATCATAAGTTTCAATTATTGACCGAGCATAAGCCATTGATCAGCATACTTGGTATAACAGCTAGGCTTAATTATGCTCGTAGAGTGAATTCCCAAATAACACGGTTAGCAGTGTTCGATTTCACAGTGTCTCATATTGCTGGTAAGGAGAATGTGGTAGCCGATGCACTTAGCCGACTGAATGAAGCTGATGTCGAGCTGATATTTCAAGGTCCATTGAAAAGTTTAGATGAATCAATGCACGATTTCGTTAGTCAAATCGAGGAAGCGCAAGGTTCGGATCCTTTTACATTAGTTTTGTCCGAAAGACCAGGATATGTTCGTAAGCTCATAAGTGGCAAGTGGTTGTTATGCGAAGCGTCTAGAAGTCAACCACAACCATATGTTCCGTTATAGTTACGGGCCAAGATTATCCAACTGTTACATGACATGAGTCATCCATCCATTAAAGCTACCTTTCGATTGGTCAACGACAGATACGTATGGCCGTATATGACTAAAGACATACGGGTATGGGTTAGAGCCTGTGCCAAGTGTCAAACGTGTAAGGTGTGGAGACATACCAGAACCGAGATAAAGAATATTTGGATACCAATTGGACGGTTCAGACACGTACACATAGACATTGTCGAGATGCCTGAAGTTAATGGAAACAAATACTTGCTGACTATGGTAGATAGATTTAGTCGTCAATTTGAAGTGGCGATTTTAGAAGACATGACAGCGCAAGAAGTTTTGTTCGCGTTTCTACATAATTGGATATCGCGTTATGGTGTTCCGGAAAAGGTCACTAGTGATCGTGGTAGTCAATTTATGTCAGAGCTTTTCGTAAGATCCCTCAACATCATGGGAACCACTGTAATACATACTAGCGCGTATAACCCACGAGCGAATGGGATGGTAGAAAGGCTACATCGTGAACTGAAAGCTGCATTAAGGTGTACTAGTGGAACAAGCTGGATACACGATCTTCCTATAGTACTACTCGCCATGCACAACAGATATAGGGCACAATTAGGTACTTCCATAGCAGAACTGGTTTATGGAGAACCATTAAGTTTGCCTGGAGATCTTCTAATAGAAACTCCAAGTAGTCTTGATTGGGCTTCTAGTTATGTGGATTGGTTCGTAGGAACACTTAGAGATAAGATATGTCGTTTAGCTCCGACCAAGACTAGAAAAGCTAAAACCAAGTGCTATGTGTCCTTTGATCTAAAATCGGCTTCGTATGTGTATATAACTAATGAAAATAGGAAGAATTGCCTGACACCATTTTATAAAGGACCATACAAGGTCTAGAGGATGACTGACAAGAATGTCATCATAGAAATAAATGGCATTGAGGATTGTGTTACGTTGGATCTTTGCATTCCCCAGTTTATCTGGATAGATGGTATCACTAAATTAACAGATGCGTTGAATGACCGTCGTTCTATGGGCGAATCTGATGTGTGCAATCCCACCATACAGGCACATAACGATATGCAGAACTCAGAAGATGCGTTGTCTAATATAGTAAAATCTTATTCTACTGGATCACAGCATGAAAACTATTTGGCAATACCAGATGATTTGGAAGAACCAATAAAAAATGTACCGCCAAATGTAAAATAACAATAACTGACATATTTAAACCACCATGGCTGATTGTAACAAATTTTATTTAAAAAGAATTTTTTCTGTTTATTTTCCAGAACATTCTTTGTTTAAATACTTGACTTTGAATTTTGCGCCATTTTCAGTTTTCGAGTGTCTCGCACCTCGACTGGTCTTAACATCTTTTGGTCTGATACATTTTTAACATTTTTTCTCTAGTAACACGAATACATCTCAACAAGATACTCCTACTATAATTGCCTTTTATTCTGATATTAAATCACACATAGAAGGGACGTTCTGGAGCAGGTAATTTGATTATTCTGTTGTTCACGTATATCTCCTTCCAGATTATATGTTTGGGAATTATAGAGATACAACTTTCGCATTCCGATTGCCTAACATTAAGTGTCGATTTAATTGTTAAACTAACAAGACATGGAGACCGATATTAAATTTGAGGACACAAGTATGTAGTGCAGGATATTGCGGATTTGAATCTAGCAGATGTGAATGGAAATATAAGCATATCAGACTCTACTGTAAATTTTAGGACCTCAAGCGATCTGGCATCTATGGGGCTCTCAGACTCGAATAGGTTAGGGGCCTCTACATTTCGACAAATATAGTGCTATTTAAGGTCTAATAGTTTTACTCTATTTTTACACAATATTTCTCATAACTGTGATTTTAAAAACAATCTCTGTTAGTTTCAAGCAGATTTAATTAAGATTTCTTGTACTTCAAATTTAATTGTAATTAATAGGGTTTTGATTAATAAATACACACACCCGCGCGCAACACGCAAAGAACTTGCGGTGGGTTATAGTGTCCCTGTGGATTTATTATATGATTTTACGCATCACAACATCAGAGTTCAATGGATTATTATAACTTTATCATTCAAAACCTAGCAAACAGTGGAATAATTATTTGTGATGTTTTTTCAAGACTGTTGTTACACGATTTTTATCCATCAATTATCAGTGACTGTGTTTACCAATGACTTTAAACTAAATTGCTAATCAATCTGGATTTATATCCTCATATATTTGCAATTATTTACATGTTTTCATCACGATTCAGACGTTTGTATTTCTGATAATTACTTGTGTATAAGACATTCGATTGTGTTGACAATATATCGTTTTGTTGCTGTCTAGAGCACGGCCCGTTTTGTTTAATTGTGAATTTGTTCATGCTTAGCTACCCCATTTGCAATAAACGGATGAAAATGGATGAGTTTTCTCACTTCATCCTTCGGAAAATGTCAGGGACTGATAAAGGAATGTGTGGGGATAACGACCACCATGAAAATGTAGGAAATCTTTGCTAAATAGACAGCTACCTCGCTAAAGCTATTACTATGACTACAAAACATCCTACAATATAAAAACTTTCACAATCAATCATTATAATTAATTCTCTAAATAGATTCCAGTTGATTCTGGAACATTTTACCTGTGCATTTTATAAAGTAAGTTTCTGTATTTTGCTACACAAGATGTTTCATTGTAAAATAATTTGTTTGTGATCCAATTCTTTGAAATAGTTTTCAACATATTAACTGTGTGATTTCACTATTTCAATCTTTAAATAGGCATGATCTAAACATTCTAAACCTCTAGTTGATTCCTTTATAATCTGCGTGAGATTATAATTAGAAAAAAAATGATTATTTCACAGTCATGTAACTTATTGAAATCATGTATCACCAAATTATAACCATGACAGTCCAAAATAGATTGAAAAGAATTGGTAAATGTCTGATCATCATATAAACTAGCATACGGCGGTCTGTAAACCGCGGTTAATATCAGATTATCGATTTGTATAGATAAAAAATCAATGACAGTATTATATTCACTATTATGTAACATTTTCTCATTTAATATAGATTTACTATAAATGAAAACGCCTCCACATCTTTTATCCAGCGATCTGTCTTTTATAAATAAAGAATAGTTAGTAATGTCAAATTCTTGTTTTTTAATGTCCATGTTGAGCCAAGTTTCAGATAATATTATAAAATCAAAGTCGTTAATTATTACAAAATTACACAACAAAAAGATTTTGTCACTAACACTTCTAAAGTTGGCATAAAATAAATTATATGTAGTATACGACTTATCTAAACAGTTATCGGCTTTTACTGGTTCAACTTTGTTGGTTTCTTTATTGTTCTTTTGCTGGGTTTTGAGGCTATACTTCACCTCCCCCCGCTGTCCAAAAAAATTCAGTAACGATACATCGTTTTTTGTTGTTTTTGATTCATTTGATGAATTCCTTATAATAACGGGATCTAAAGTAGACGGTTTCAGCTCCTGATTGTTCTTTAGCTTTTTCGCTTTTGCCAATTTCCGTTAGAGAAATGTATTGTCTCGCCAATTAAATATGCTATGAAAATTAGGGTTCTCACCTTTCTTTTCATTGATGACTTCAATATGCAAATTCGTCGGCCTTTTCGATAATTTATCACGATAGGTCTTGAACGATCAGACCATTTTTCCACACTATAACATTTAGCTATATCAGCTTCCGCCGCGTCCTTAATCAAAACATTTAATTTCTCAACGTCCTTTACGTCGGCATTTTCGTCAAGATAAAATAAAATTAGCTGGTTTTGTTTGCTATTCCGCGCCAAGACTTCAATCGCTAATATGTTTAAAATTTATTTGCCTGATGTATTAGTTTTGATTGGAGTATCGTCTTCTGCTGTTATATCAGCCAACTCTACCCATGGTTGAACATCTATCTTTAATTTATCTATCTTCACATGTAGCGCTTCCGTCAAATCTACAATTTGCGCGCTTAAAGTTTCATTTTTCTTTTCGGCTAGTTCCAATTTTGCTGCATACACACCAACGTCAGTTTCCAATTTAAACATTTTATATTTGTAATAATGCTGTTCTCTTCCTTTCGCACCTTCATAGAGTTCTGAAGTTCCGCAACGATTTTCTCAATTTAGGTATGCAACAAAGTCGGAGCCATTTCAAACCACGCGCGAAGATGATAAATTCAATCAATCAATTCATTTTACTTTTATTTGAATTAATTCACGAACTTATTTAATAACCTAGATGGTCGTAATGAAGTAGGAAGATATTTGAGTTGAAACTATATATGAACGTTTCTTTTATTGAGCTTTCTTGACTAATACGTATATTATTTGTGTCTTCTCGTAAGCTGTTTATTCGATTTAACATGATAAGATTTTGACTTTTGACTGCAGTAACGTACATGGATTTTGTGAGCCTATACCTATTATGGAAAATTATTGTCTTCAAAAGTATAACGATGGGGATATGTGAGCCAACAATGTTCATATTCATGTCTATAAATCATACAGTAAAGACCATTTGTTTATCTTGACATTTAAATGAAAAATGGAAAGCAATAATTTTAGCCTTATTTGGTGAACTGTATCAAATTAAGAATGAAATAGGCCTAAATTATAATGGTCAGAATAAAAGCACCTGTCAGTTATATGTTGAGATAACAATTTGTGGTCGTCCAACAGACGTTGATCACTATATATTGTTCATTTGGTCTCTAGTTAATGCTTAACTTTTTTTCGACTTTCACTTTTGCAATTATTTACCGCATAATGTGGTCTTTTTGGTAATTAAGCATATCGTATTTATGCGAATGTTCACATGGAATTTCATCATAGTAAAATTTTATATCAGTAGATAATATTTATAATAATAATTTTGAACATATATTTAGCTTTCTGTCATGCAAATTAATTTTTATTTATAACTTCTTACATTAAAATCATTAAATCCTTACATTTTTCCAACGAATTCTGATAGTAAAACTATTGATTTACCCTCTTTTTGCACATAATAACGTAACATTAATTTCTTTTGATGACATAGCAAAATAAAAAAATTATTATCTTCAGACAAATGCCTGGAAATACAAACAAGCGATATTTGTGATATAATAAGTAAATAGTACACATCAAAAAATGTGTGCTTTCGAGTGTAATATTTGTAATAAGTATACTTGGCTTTAACAAAAAATTTATCGTATTTGTGTACTGCATTTATTCAAAATGATCTTGGATTCACTTCATTTGTAATCGCATAATCTTTGCTAAAAATCCCTTCCAGGAGTTACGGCGTGTATTCATATGAACAATATTGAAATTTTCGACTTTGTAAATCTTATGTTATACATTTAAATGTAGAAAGGCTAGTATTGTATTAGAAAATCAGTAAGTCACTGCATTATTATGTAACAGGCGGCTCCGCGTTACAACCCAACGATGTTCGATTTCGACAAATATCGTTCTCTTTAAGGTCAAATAGTCTAACTCTTGTTTTTACACAATATTTCTCTTATCTGTGATTCTAGCAACAATCTCTGTTAGTTTCAAGCAGTATGAATTGAGATTTCTTGAACTGCAAATTGAATTGTAATTAATAGGGTTTTGTTTAATAATAATAGACACCCGCGCGCAATACACAGGTGACATGCGGTGGATTTATGTGTCTCAATGGTCAAACATTGGATTTACTTGTTTTCCATGCCTTAACCAATTTTATCCGATATGTAGGTACCTGCGGAATCTAAAAGGACTTAGCAAGAACTCCATTATTTCTTGGTCACCTGATGAAGAGGAATTAATCCGTCTCTCCATCAACTCGTTAGCATATGCTACGATCGAACGCATCCAGACTTCCAACGACCATTTCTATTCACAGCAGATGCTTCTCAGTTTGCTATTGTGGCAACTTTTGAACAAGAGATCGACGGAATTCGGAAACCTATACGTTTTTACTCGTGTACACTTCCACCTGCAGAAGGCATATACGATTCTTTCGGTCAAGAATTCTCCGCCTTCCACGATGCAGTGCGCCATTTTATCAGCAACATTGGCAGCAGCATATTTGTTGTTTCTACAGATCATGCACCATTAGTCAGCGTAATTCGAAACGCGACTTTAACTGCTGTTAAGTACTCTGCCATAGTAGAAAGACAGCTGTCAGTTGTGACCGAATGGCAATTCGACATCTTTTATGTCAAGGGCGAACAATCCCTCATTGCAGACGCACTATCCAGGCCAGACGTCTTGCTAAAACACCGTTACTCATAGGGAACCTGCATAACGCCATCCTTCCTGCGAACAGAACAGTGCGGTGACAATTATATTCATATATCAGTTGCTTATCACCCCACCATATTCGTATGCCGACTCTGGGAAGGTTTAACCATTGTTTAATTCATGGATACGCAGCCCAACAAGCCAGGTCTGCCGACCAGCCTTCAGAGAGATGTTATCGACTCAATTCACTCAATTTCTCACCCACGAAGCAAAGCGACTGTCAGACGTCTTACAGATTGTGTTTGGAGTCACAGGCTAAAGCAGAACGATAATCAATGGGTCTCCGAGTGTGCCATTTACCAGAAAAACAAGATCACACGGCACGCTCGTTCTAATTTGCGACATTTCACAAATACTTCACGCCTAGCTATCGTTCACATCGGCATAGTTCATTTGACAACAGTTTAAGGTTTCATCTACCGTTTAAATATGAGGGGAAGATTTATACGTTGGACTACGGCTTTACCTCTTGGCACCATTTCTGCAGTCAAATTAACTAAAAGTTTTATATCTGAATCGATAGCACATTATGGTGTTTCCAACGAGGTCATTACTGATAGAAGCACTTGCTTCTCATCGGATTGTTTCAAAACTACCTTGCTGCTCATGGGATGCACCTTATGCAAGACGACTGCTTATCACCCCCAATCTAAAGGTATGGTCGAAATAATGCATAGGAAACTCAAAGCAGCTTTAGAATTCTCGTCAATTAATGGCGAATGGATCGATGCATCACATTTAGTCCTACTTGCAATGCGTTCCAGTATACGTGTACCTATTAAAACATCTACGTCACAAATCTTATATGACATGGACCTACCCCTGCCTAGTCAGCTCCTACGTTTACTACCGGCAGAGAATGACCCACAAGTCGAAGCTTCTCGCCTTTGACTTCGTTTCGGTAACATATCTGACCAGCAGCTGAGAAATACTCCTCGGCCATTCTCCATTTACCCACAGCTTCACAGTTGCAATGGAGTACTCGGTCATAACGAGGCTGTTATTGCACCACTACAACCAAAGTATTGCGGTCCTTACCCGATTTTTCTCATACAAACGAAATAAAAGGTACGAATGTTACATCGGTAAGCATAGACAGTTTGAAACCTTTTATCGAACCGCCTGATCCTGGCGACATAAAAACGTCTACGTGTGTTTCAATCTCTACCTGTCTACAATCTCATCAGAACAATAGATTGCTGTGCATAGCATATAACTGATAATTCTTTACATAAATTTTCGTTATTCTACGTAACAAATGTTAACTTTTTGCGCACCACTTGCGCCCTATTTTACGCAACGTGATCACTATGAATCCACTTGATGCTTTACCTTTCTCATATTCACTTGTCCCATGTGGTATAAGCAGCTGATTTCAGCTAACAATTTTTTAGCATTTTTGAACAGTTTGAATACAATTTTTATCCTTAAAATTGGATTTGCATGCATATTTTTTTACATCGCACTATTGAAATATATGGCTAACACCTGAGCTCACACTGCCTATTTTGGTATGACGATCTACTTAGAGTTAACGCCTTGTGTAGCAACAATAAGTAGCTATTGGCTTCATATCATGGTACAGGCCATTACCATACATCTTGAAATTTCATCAGTTACACAGCATACATGCATTACGAATATCATGACCACAACGTCGTGTACACACTTGTACCTTTGGTCGTATTCGAACTCGTTGACGGCAATACAGCCTGCTCAGTTTTCAAATTAAACCTAGCAACTTCAGTGCCAACCCTCTTTGCAGTTTTCTCGCTGCGGCTCTCAAAAATTTTCACACTACCTCATTTTGCTTCGCGCGATATGACGGACCATTATAGCTAACAGTTTGTGTGACAATTCCTAGTGGTTATTTGCCATAATATCATTGTTGAAGCAATCAACATGTAACCACTAGCCCAGCATTTTTATATCGTTGGATTAGCTATAGGAAAAGTAATAACCAGTTTCTTAATTGGGTTCGAACTGCGCCCTTCATTACCAATCCAGCCTTGCTGAGGAGAACTTTTTTTTTACCTTTCCTTTTCTCAGAAAGGAAATTAATGTAACGATTAATTCGCCAACACAATACCAAAGTAAAAGTCAAATTTCAATACGCTTTACCAATTAAAACAAATAAAATTTGCCTCTACCCAATGGCATGCGACATAGCGTATGCACGTGTATATAAGCACAGTGTATTTACCATGCAACACACTTGACACTTATGCTCTGCGCGCTACTGGTGATTGCTGTTGCTCTCCCCAATTGACTGTCAACCTACGCAGACTTCTGGACTTGCGTTTACCACGCTCTATCATCTCGTCGCTTAGACTTCAGTAACATCAATCTTTTTTTTGCAGCGCAACTGGTCACGCGTAACCGATTATCTATTAATCGGATTTCTACGTGTGCCAGCCACCACGGTGTTGCCGCAGATCTTCAACAAGACAATTCTGAGCTTCCACACAGCAACTCACCTCTCCGGTTTCAACAACTATACTTATTCCGGTGCATAACCCGTGAAGGAACACCAGCCAACCAGCCGGAGCATACAACATGTGTCTAGAAGTATTTCTAGACACTGCAACACTATTTAACTTTCCGGGAATTTGCCGGTGAACGCTTTTTTGGCCCTGAAAAGGGCAATACACAGTGACTGTTCTCAGAAAATTTCCTAAATTGTCTTCTTCTTGTAACACCTGGGCGTTTACAGTTCTATAAATGATCGAAATGCATCACCGAATTATACACATCAAGTAGTTATTTTAATCAAGGTGTGGAGATTAATTTAATTTTTTGGACATCAATTAACTCCTCATATAAAAATAAATCAATTTTATTTTTGGAAATTTGATGTTATCGCTGATTTCGAAAAAACAAAATTGTAATTTTGGAAAAAATTGTAAATTTTTTTTTGGAAGTTCTTTTGTTCACATTGTCGAAGTTTTTGACTTGTCTTGTCGAAGGAAAATGTTTTAGTTTTTATCTGAGTGGGTGAATTGCACAAGCGGGACACTGCGTGGTTCCATCTCCGACTCTTTATTAATAAATCGTTGTAATCTTCTTGTCGGTTTTTCTTTTTAATTATCAGCGAAAAGAACCACAAATTTGCTTTGGGTATTTAATATGAAATATTTGTTTTAAGGTCTCAATCATTCTGGTTCAGTAACCTGTGGATATCAGCGTATCCTGGTAAGCTTATTTAATATAATATATAAATTGCAAGTAATTTAATAATATTATGGCTGGTTTATTAAATACTGAGGATAAAGAGCAGTTGGCTAGTGCGATATTGTCCTCCTACCTAATATCTGGTAGTTGTTATTACGATCCGCGTTCATGATTAATCCCTGGCCCTTTCCCGAAGGATGATGTGAGAAGACATAAGCACAAAGTCATTGTTTTATTAAACAAAATGTTGCAAAGAAAAGATAAAAATCGTATAAAAATAGTCACAATAAGCACAAAGTATAAATCCAAGTTTTTCGTTGTCACTCCACTGCATGTCATCTGCGTATCGCGCGCGCCTTTGTATAATTATTAAACAAAATCCTATTAATTACAATTAAATTTGCTGTTCCAGAAATCTCAATTAAAACTGCTTGAAACTAACAGAGATTGTTGCTAAAATTACAGTTAAGAAAATTATTGTGTAAAACCAGAAATATACTTTTTTATCTTAAAGAGAACTATATTTGTCACAATTGAAAATCGTTGGGTTGTAACGCGGAGCCACGTGTTACAATATACTAACTAATTTATCTTGGTTAGCTTGTCTTTTATATAGAGCCTATATTGATTATATTTGAATCAAATTCCTAACTGAGCACCCCAATATGTCATTATCGAACAGACGCCACGCTACCTGGTTGTGTGGTATTGATTTTAACATTTATACAATTCAACAAACATAGTTTGCGTGGGCGGCGATAAAAATTACTATAATCAAGGTCGCGATCTTCATTCAGACACCCGATCCGTTATGTACATATATTTTTCAGTATAATCTAAGTATTGTATTGTAGGAGGTTTTGTAGTTATTTTAATAGGTTTTGCGGGGTTGCTGTCTTTTTAGTAATATTATTCCAATTCTACATTTCCATGGTGACTATTATCACTACCCGTACACATGATTAGTCTCTGACCTTTTTTCCAAAAGGTGAAGTGAGAAGACTCATCTGTGTTATCAGACGTTTATTGAATGTTATGTTGCAATGCATGAATCAATTCACTGTTAAACCAAATATACTGTGCTCTAGACGGCAACAAAATAATATATTGTCAACACAATTAAATGTCCTATACAAAATTAGTCACAATAAACACAATCGGCTGAATCGTGATGAATTCATGTAAATGTTTGAAAAAGTACGAGGATATAAATCCAGACTGATTATCAGTTTAGTTTAAAATTACTGATAGTTGATGGGAAGAAACTCAATAAATAATCACAAAAAGTGTTTGAAATATGGTTTATTGGAGAGAAATCGTGTAAAAGCAGTCATAATAAGCACCAAAAATAATTAGCCCACTGTTTGCTAGATTTTGAGTGTTAAAATACATAAATCCATTGAACTATCGAGTTTCGGATAAACGATTGAAAAACACCTGAGTTTTGGATGAGTAGCATCATAGATGAACTATTAGTAGTTGTGTAAAAGATGGTTAAGGCATGTAAAACAAGTAAATCCAGTGTTTGACTATTGAGATACATAAATCCACCGCATGTTACCTGCGTATTGCGCGCGGATATCTATTACTATTAAAAAACCCTATTAATCACAATTAAAATTGCAGTTCAAGAAATTTCAATTAAAATTGCTTGAAAATAACAGAGATTGTTGCTAGAATCACAGTTAAGAGAAATATTGTGTAAAAACTAAAGTTAGACTATTTGACCTTAAAGAGAACTATATTTGCCAAATCGTTGGGTTGTAACGCGGAGCCGCGTGTTACATACACCCCACGAAAATGAAAATTAGTACACAATGAAGGATGCAAACCGTACAGGAGGTATTATGGCTCTGCCCTAATGACTAAACACTGATGTTAGATCTTTTGTCACTGACTCTGGTTCCTCTATATCAGGCGGCGGCGTGACGGCGTCAGTTGGCTCGGTTGCTGATCAGATGTTGGGCGTCATTTTGTGGTCAGCAAAACTGTCTGGAGGTGGAATAATCGTTTCTTTGTCGCCTGATATGTCAAAATCGCGGAACAGCGGGTCATTTGGATCAACGTCGACCGGGGATAATCTGTGTTTGGAGTCAGCTTCAGTTTTGCCATTAATATACAAAATAATGTTATTCTAACGCCGATCTAACACACGATAAGGACCGCGCTTCGGTTTGGCTAGAATCCTGTTATCCATGTCGTTGTTGACGAAGGACCATTTGCAGTTATCAATATCTTTGCGCTTATATATTGGACCATGTTGCTGACGTGTTGGACAGATTGGCCGATTCTGAGCGTTATACTGTAGATAACCGCGAAGTGGAAACAGAAATGACGGATAGTTAATCGTTGTCGAAGTTTCAGAGCCTGATCGGACTAGTTCGCCACGCAGCCGTAGACATTCGCAAAATACCATTTCAGCGGATTTACATTTTATCGGCTCTCAATGTCTTGTACACATTGATAGGAGTACATTCGGCGAAGTCGGAAGCCAATTTTCTTCTGGGCTAGCCTTGAGCACTACTTACAGTTCCCGCTGTGGACTTTCGACGAGACGATTAGCTCTAGAATTGCGAGCCGCAGTGACGGAGTGTTTGACACCATAGTATTTCAGTAGAGCTGCAAACTCTTCGCCGGGGAACTGTGCGCCACGATCGGTTGTCACTTCAGCTGGTGCACCAAACCAAACGAAACAATTGAGCTCTAAAGCATAACTGACATCGTCTTGCTTCATGTCTGACAGTGGTATGGCCTCATAACATCGAGTGGTGTGATCTCGTATTGACAGTAGATAGCGTATATTGTTCACAGCAGGTAAGGTTACCAGATCAATGTGTATGTGTGTGAACCGTACTTTGGGCAGTTGGATGACTTGTGGCGCCGTTTTGGTGTGTCGCGTCACTTTGCATTTCTGACATTCTGGACATTGTTTTGATCACTTCTTGACATCTCGCCGCAAGCCAGGCGAAAAATACGTTCTGGATAAAATTTACATTAAGGCTTTGCCAGATGGATGGCTCATTGAATGGTAAACCTCGAAGATCTTGTGACGGGGTTTTTCAGGTATAAACGGCCGAGGGCTCACGCCAGTTATTTCACATTGCAGCAGAGTTCCATCATAATCAAATGTTTTCAGGTGATTGACTTTAAATATCGGGACTGATGGATCATCTTGCTGTGCTGCTTGCAATTCCTGAGTGCTTATAGGTGAATGACACATGAAAGAATCACAGAGTTCTGCAGGACAGCTCAGGGAGTCTGCAACCACGTTTTCTGACACTTTGACATGAATAACTTCATATTCATACCCCAGTATTCATGAAAGTTGTGAGTTGACACGTCGCAAATATAAATACTCTTTCTTTCCTCTGAGCATCTGGAGTAGAGGAAGGTGGTCGATGTAGATCTTGAACTTTCAGCCATCCAGATAGGTGTGAAAGTGTAGGATCTACCGATAGATTACGAGTAACTCTTTCCCTAATGTATTATATCGCGTCTCGCGAGTAGAACGCGATAGGTTGGTGTATGCCATCGATGGACTGTTGAAGTACTGCACCTATGGCAACGTAGAATGCGTCAGTGATCAATTCAAAAGGTTAAGACCAATCAGGAGAATGTAGCATGGATTCTTTGCATAAGGCCCTTTTGGCATCCTCGTAAGTCTCCATGTCGTCCTCGTTGAGCTGAATCAGTTGAGAGTTCTTGACAAAACTTCTTTCTGGAACGAGATATTTGTGAAGAGGTGCCAGAATCTTGGCAAGGCAAGGTCGGAATCAAGAATAGTAGTTCATCTTGCCCAAGAATCGTCGTAACGCTCGAACGGTGGTTGAAGGCTGTAGATCTTGAATGGCACAAACCATAGCAGGTATAGGTGTCATGCTTTTCTCGGAAATTTGATGACCGAGGAATTCAATTGATTTTTGTGCAAAGACACATTTGTTGCCATGAAGCCGGAGACCATAGTCAGCTAGACGTGTGAGTAGAAGGCCAATATGCTGCAAATGTACGGACATTGAGTTGGAGAATACCAGGATGTCGTCTAAGTAGGGAATTACAAATTGCAGACCATCTAGTATTTCGTCCATAACGCGTTGAAATGTTTGAAATGCGTTCTTAAGACAGAAAGGCATATAATGATATTCCTGAGTGCTACCTCCGGTGAATCTGAGTGCAGTGTAGGATACAGAGTATTTGTTCATCGGTACTTGATAGTAGGCTTTTAGTAGATCGAGTTTTGAGTACACAGCATGACTGATAGCGGATCTAAGCAGGTCAGCCGGATTTGGCAGGATGTACGATTCAGACTGTGTGCAAGAATTGAGAATACGATAATCCCCGCACACTCTGAAGGTTCCTGTTTTGCTCTTCGGTACTACAATCACAGGCGACGCTTGCTTCATTTGTTTCGTGAAATGCATCTGATGAAGATCTTCGGTAATGAAGATCGAAATATCATAGAAAAAGAAAATTACTGGAACAATGAAAGCTGCGTTAGTCAAAACGCAGATCAGGTAAGATAGCAACTGATTGTCGGCACGGCGTGTGTCTCGTGTTCTTGGACGAATAGTAAGGTCGAAGTGTTTGAGGAAGTCACATCCAATGATGTTTCTTGTCGTATTTGCAATGATAAAAGGATAATTGAAACATCTTTTGAGTTAGAGAACGAGATTGTGTGTACTCGTACCCCAAACGTCGCTATATTGGAGCCATTGGCGCAGATAAGACTGCTTGTGTTGACTGTGTTTGTAGGTTCGAAATAATTTTGGCGTAGTAAGCTTACACCTGATCTAGTGTCTATGAGAAATAATTCGCCAGAGGTTGCGTCGCGATTGAGAAAAGATGTTGATAGTGGCAACTGACGATGGGACTGGTTGCTGGCATTTGGGCGTTTGAAGCATAACTTGACTGAAGCCGTCGCTGTAAAAAAAATAGTTTGATTGCGCTCTACCGCGAAAGCAACGTGCTTCGAGCCATCAGACGTGGAGCGGCCAACAAGCTTGGGGTGATTAGCCTCTACTTTTGCAGAGGAGGCTGACCCCAGCAGTTTTCCGAACCCTCCATGGGCGGAGTTGTCAAAGGTGACCGCGCCCACCTGAACGTCGCGTGTGTGCGCGGGAATGTGCAGCCACTTCCTAGGCAATAGTGTGTAGAGTGGCCATAGCTGCGGTGATTTAGACACCACTCCGCCGTTAGCTCAGAAACTGTGGCCCGGCCGCTGGACGTTGACCTCATGGTGCTGTTTCTGGACGGTGGTCGACGCTGGTGATGCCTTCTTTGGTCGCGTCAATAGTGGACGGCATCGACTGAGGCGGAATGTAGCCTGACGTTAAGGCTCTCGAGCAGGCTGATGTGGCGCGCGTTGGTGACATTTGTTCGGGCTGATGATGATGTGGATTGAGACTTGGACAGTCGGGTGGTGACGTAACCTTGCTCTGAGGCAGGTGAGCTGCAGTGGTATTTCTTCCACCACTTGTCTAGACGTGCCGGCAGTACGTTGTCCTGTACTTCAACGGATTAAGCAGTAACGTGGCCATCTCTTGGAGTGCCGGAGGAAGTTTCTGAATAAATAGTTGCATCAAGATTTCCTTGGGCTGGTTGAATTCGGAGGCTTTCTGCTCCATTTTCCTGTATAGCTCGGAAGGCGTGCGGCTACCTAGGAACATCTGGCTCATCAATTCTTTAAGCCTGTTTTCCCGATCTGGTGTGAGGCGCTGCTTAACGGCGCGTTGTAGGCTCTGCCGTGGCTGCGAACATGATCCCTCAGTGTATTGATGCAGGATATCTTTTGGTTCGCGTCTGAAAGACATTGGGATTGTCTCCCAAGCCCTCAAAAAATTGAGCCCTCGTCTGATATATTGGACACCTTGGCCAATAAAGTGACATCGTCGACCCACTCGTCAAGCTAGTCTGGATCGAATTGGCATATTTTGCACTGTGTCCATGTGGTCGTGCGGCCTGTTGCTTGGCTCTTCACTGGGCTTCCTGCAATTCCAGAGTGGACGTCATCTTGTGTGTGTGTGCTGTCGAAAATAGATGGCAGTGTTACATCGTCCTCATTCGTTATCGTGTGGCTGTCTTTGAGAATTGTGATCTCGAGAGGGTGGTTTGCTGTGATTTGTGTCTCAGGATTTACTTTCTCATTTGTTCTCCCTGCTTCACCGGATTCACTCTTGCGTGACATTCATCCAAAATGCTTGATGTTCTCAAAAGCTAGATGCAGATAAATTCTTTGTTGGCTGTGAGTTCGACGAATCGGACACCTTTTATGTAGGAGGTTTTGTAGTAATTGTAATAGTTTTTGTGAGGTAGCTGTCTATTTAGTAATATTATTCCGTTGCTACATTTCCATGGTGGCTATTATCACTACCCGTACACTTGATTAGTCCCTGACCTTTTTCCGAAGGGTGAAGTGAGAAGACTCATCCGTGTTATCAGACGTTTATTGAATGTTATGTTGTAATGCATGAATCAATTCACTGTTTAACCAAATAGACCTTGCTCTAGACGGCAACAAAATAATATATTGTCAACACAATTAAATGTCTTATACAAAAGTAGTCACAATAAACACAATCGGGTGAATCGTGATGAATTCGTGTAAATGATTTAAAAAGTACGAGGATATAAATCCAGACTGATAAGCAGTTTAGTTTAAAGTCACTCATAATTCATGAAAAGAAACACAATCTATAATCCCGAAAAGTGTTTGGAATGTGGTTTATTGTAAATCGTGTAAAGAAGTCATAATAAGCACCACAAATAATTAGTCCACTGTTTGCTATGTTTTGAGTGTTAAAATACATAAATCCATTGAACTATAGATTTTCGGATAAACGATTGAGAAACATCTGAAGTCTGGATCGGTAGAATCATAACTGAACTGTTAGTAGTTGTGTAAAAGATGGTTAAAGCATGTAAAACAAGTAAATCCAGTGTTTAACCATTGAGACACATAAATCCACTGCATGTTACCTGCGTATTGCGCGCGAGTGCTATTATTAAACAAAACCAATTAACTACAATTAAATTTGCCGTTCAAGAAATCTCAATTAAAACTGCTTGAAACTAACAGAGATTGTTGCTAGAATCACCGTTAAGGGAAATATTGTGTAAAAACCAGAGTTAGACTTATTTGACCTTAAAGAGAACTATATTTGTCAAAATTTAACATCGTTGGGTTGTAAGTCGGAGCCGCGTGTTACAGTATATTGTAGAAAGGGCAATTTATCTAGTAACTCTTTATGAAATCTCGCTTACGCTCTTTCAAGTTTCTAGTGCTTGAGACTGTAAAACTGAATTGGCGTGACTATAATATTGTCCCCCAATCGTATCACTACTGCTATTTGTAAATCTCCAGCTTCTAATAATTTCTCTAACAATTTAGCATATTTTACAAGTGCTAAAATGGTGATATATTTCAAGATTTCCATCGTCGAATGGATGTTTTTAGTTCTTAAATTTAACAGGCTAGTTCCTTTTGTACATGCTCTGCTTTTGACGAGCTTTCCAATCAACGATCCAATAATTATGTCTAGACATACCATGAAGCGACGAAAGTAACTGAACAGCATGAAAAAAATAGGCGTTTGGCAATCACAACTTTAACCGCTTGTACTTTGTATTCCAAGAGCATACTTTTCTCATTTTATATATTATTTTCACGAAATTTCAATTTTGAGCATCCATTAAGGCTCCTCGCTGATTTTATTGCCAATTCATTTTATTCCTGCTTTGTCAAAAACGTTCACAAATGCAGACTATGGTTTTTCCGATATCCACAGCAAATAACGTTGATGTTGATAAACATCTTTGAAAATAGATATTCCTAAGGAATTTCTTCATCTTTGGCTTTAATTCTGTAGCATGAAAGGTATCCGTCGGAATTTGTGCGATCTCCTGCACAGAAACTGAACTGCGGTGCGTTTCTAAACTATCTTCGTCGGTGTTTGATAATAAGCCCTCCTGATATCTGAAGTTATGTACAAATTTTTGGTGTGATATACACTACTTACGTGGTATATCGATGCTTCCAAGTGCATGATTTCCATCTTGTTTAAAATTTGGAATCAGTCAGCAAGAATGTAACCAAACGCTGGCTATGACTTTGACATTTAGCATAATGTTTTCTGCCACAAAACTGATCCAGTATTGTAAGGAGACGTTATGCGTTTTTCCTAATATGCAGTAATTTGAATGAGTAAGTTGTTAACGCGTGTAAATCCGGTCCTTGCTGGTTATACACTTCGTCCAACCCTTTGAATTTCATTTGCTACTCTAAGTCCATAGACTCAAATACGTCTAATGTGAACCTCAATTTAGCTGGCAGTTTAGTTAAAAACACTAAAATGATATCTTTTAGAAAAATGTCGAACCTAGAATCCTTGACGCACAACTATTCATAAAACTCTGTTAGAAGTTGATCCAACATATTATAATTAGGTAAAAGCCATTCATCAGCCATGTGCTTTCTAGGCTGATATCTCCTTTGAATTTTACGTTTAATTTTATCCTGTTTCCAACTACAATCATGTTAGTCTTGAATCAGCTTCGCAAGTTAAACCACACTGACACGATTGTTAAATTTTTTTACAACCTAGGTATCCTAAATAAAATTAAAACATCAGCTGCACACTCTACGCGCTTCTCTAGCTTATTTGGTTCCAGAATGAAGTATGTATCATCGTACCTAACCTTCAAGTAGTCATCAAATTTTGTAGAGTTTCTGTTCCAGTCATCAATTGAGCACTTATCGATTGCCAGATTTGGTTCTCTGTGATTATCGGTTTAATCACCAAAACCTGTTCATTTCAAATGCTCTACAATTGTTGGGATCCTAAGCCATCAACTGAACTAAAATAACACCTTCCAAACCATCATTCACGCCCTCAATTCCTTCTTCTTCATTTTTAATACCCGCATCCATCTATATGCAAAATGAAAAAAATACTAAAATAGTGTTTTTTTGGCTAGTTTGATGTATAGGCTATGCTGTAGTTATACACCCTACAATGACCCTAGAATGAGTTAGTATTCTGAATCGAAACGCATTTAAACCACCTGCTTATCTTAGCTAATATGATTCCCAAATTAATAGAAAAATCCGTACTGAGATTAAAAATTATTTTATACAAGAATTGTAGTCAAATCAGTAAATAGCAGAAGAAAGTTAAATCAGCAGCAATATTTGTTTTCACAACGCACGCCCTAATTAAAAATTGAGAAACTGAAGCTAGAATCAACCAGACATTGCAAATAGCCTACCAGAATTTAAACAATAAATGTTCCAAAAACAATTACAATTATTTTGTAACAAATATTTATGTAAGAAAGCCGAAGTAATTCAAGCATCCTTTATATTTTTATTTAAATATTATTGAAAGAGTTCTCAACTCTTACAATTAGGCCATTAGCCATAGGCTTGTTCCCTATCTAGTATGAAGTCACGCAAACTTTGAAAATGTTTGAAATTTATAATATTTTCTTATCGGTCAACTGATACAAAAAGCAAACGTAGTCTAGCGATTTATAAACTTGATGCATTTCTCAGCAGACTTTGCCATACCATTGCTGTAGACTTAGATGAAAACTATTTTGTTGCCCAGCTCGCAAACTTAATTTAAAGAATTGTTACCACCACCCGCGCAATGAGTTTTTGTTTAATTGTATTGTCTATATAAATATGTGTGGCGAAAGCCACAAATGGTTAATTTTGTGACTGCATAGAAATTGTGCAGCCGATATTTCCAGTCACGTACCATATATGCAAGACTACTAGAAGTGAGAGCTGCATATCTAATTTTGCTTTCCATATATATGCAATGTGGGTTTATTCTCGCTAGTCAGTTTTCCGTCGTACTCTGATGATGATCATGAAAAGTCGAAATGCATCAGTGCGTGCGACTGGCGGTAGTTTTTTTTATGTTGTTCGAAGACTGGCTAAATACAATTGGATTGGTGTTTTCTTCTAGCTCTCAAACTTGATTTAAATAATTGTTACAACCACCGGCGCAATCAATCATAGTTTAATTGAAATTTAATTTTGACAGGGCACATGCGAACATAATATTCCAGGTTAGCATTTCACAGTAATGGCTTCTGATAATCACCTTTGTTGCAGAAACAGCAAATTCACGTTGTTATACGAGAGTATATGTTGATGGGCATTTTCAAAACCACCTCATATCACTGCCACCTGAGTTTTAGAGAAGCAACCTACGATCTTAAGAAAACGTTATAATTGACGACTACACGAGGTAGTAGTGATATTTTATGAATATTTGTGTTCTGATTAGAACTAATTTTAAGCGTGTAGGTTTTTTAAATTTTTATTTATCCTACTTTCAACCTCAACAGCTTTAAGGTAACGCAAGATTATTTTTTAAATTCTGCACAATTTTATAAATTATTTACGCTAATAAAATCACGAAATTATTTTAGTTTTTTAGTTGTTTTAATTAATGGAAATACTCCATATACCACAAACTACACCAAGATATTTTATTATTGCAGCACTGTCAAGAGGTTGTGAAAGTATTTTGCCGTTTGCTTTTTTAAGTGGTAACACAAAACAATTCTAGTTGTTTTGGCAAATATGACCAATTTGCTCTAATAGAAGGCCAAAATGTTAGCCTCAGCAAATCATATTATAGCATTAGCAGTAGTTTGGGTTAAAAAACGTATTCAATTATATATATTTATTTAACCTTTAATTTTTTACACTTTTACTCTATTTTGAATTTGAGCTAATACGTATAGTTATTGATTGTGGATGTTCAGGTTTCCATTTAAAATGTAGTTAGGGAGTTTCTTCATCACCAGATTTCAAAACTAAAAATAGTTGATAGGACATGGCCAAACTTATTTCTGAAATTTATATATCGTGCGCTATTTGAAATGGCCCCCACAATACAAATACAAACATTAGTTGGAATAAAGATAAAACCATTGAGGAGTTTAGGCTTTTAATTAGTTTTATCTCGACAGAGTACATTAAAATGAGATTAAACGTGGAAAAAATAGTGACAGACCTGATTCAAAATCGGTATAAATTAAAAGTAGTAGAAATGCGAACAATAAAGCTATCCACGAACATTTTGCTACTGTATTCGGTTCTTAATGAGTGGTATCACAATTTTGATTAGGTCTGACAGAATTGATAGCAGATGTTAAAAAATCAAATATGATAAAAATATAAGATGAATTATTGCTGCATTTGTTAGCAGGTGATTTCGCATCCCGTTTTGCTAAACGCAACAAACTGATTCCTTTTAATATGAACGAAGACACCGAACAGTATAATGTACAAAAATTTAACATAATCGTCAAAAGTTCTGCGAATGCCGATACATTAAAACGCTATAGAGTCGGAAAGAAGTCAGATCAACCATATTCGTTTGTCATTATACGATCAAACCGAAAAAAAACACTCGTGTTATTATAATCAAGGTTGCGGTCTTGATATAAACACCTGACCCATTAATTACCTACATATGTCAGTATAAACTAAGAATTGTATAGTGTAGAAAAGGCACCATCCAGTAGACCGGTTTCGTCCTTATTGGGAACTCATCAGTACCTGGCCAGAATTTGCCGCGGACAGGATTGAACCTGGGCACGTCTGCTTCGGAATTTGGTGCTCTAACCACTGAGCTATCCTGCCGCACACTACACTACACAATTTTCAGTTATATACTAACTAATGTAACTTGGTTAGTCAATTTTTCCTCTTTAGGTGGAGCTCATATGGCATCCATTTAGACCCAAAGTTCCAACTAACCATGCCCAGTCTGTCATTACTGAACAGACACCACATTACATGGGGAAGTGGTATTGAAACATTTATAATTAAGCGAACATTGGTTGCGCGGCGGTGCCAACAATTATTATACCAAGGCCGGCGCGCTATCCAGTCGGCCTGTCGCATTGGGATGGTTTTTCGCACTTGCCGCGCTACGAACCTGGGCACGTCTGCTTCGGAATCTGGTGCTCTAACCACTGAGCTATCCTGCCGCACACTACACTACGAATTTTCAGGATTATACCCAACTAATGAACTTGGTTAATCAATTTTCCTTTAGGTGGAGCTCTATATCCATTTAGACCCAAAGTTCCAACTAACCATACCCAATCTGTCATTACTGAACAGACACCACATTACATGGGGAAGTGGTATTGTGAAATGAACATTTATATAATTAAACGAACATTGGTTGCGCGGGTGGTGATAACAATTATTATAATCAGGTTGCGGTCTTGATAAACACACAAGCCATTAATTACCTACATATGTCCAGTATAAACTACGAATTGTATAGTGTAGAAAAGGCAATTCATCCAGTAGACCGGTTTCGTCACTTATTGGGAACTCATCAAGTACTGGCCAGAATTTGCCGCGGACAGGATACGAACCTGGGCATCGTCTAGAATTGCCGCACACTACACTACACACAATTTTCGTTATATACTAACTAATATGTACTTGGTTAGTCAATTTTCTTAGGTGGAAGTGGCATCTAATTAACCATGTTCAATCAGACACTCACATGTCTTGAAATGAACATTTATATATAATTGGGAACATGGAAAACAATTATGGTTGCGGTCTTGTCGAATTCTGACCCATTAATATTTACATATGTCAAAGTATAAACTAAGAATTAAAGGGTGTAGAAAAGTACATCCAGTAGACTGGCTTCGTCCTTGTTGGGAACTGGCCAGTACTTGATGAGTTCCCAATAAGGACGAACCGGTCTACTGGATGAATTGCCTTTTTCACACCATAATTCTTAGTTTATACTGACATATGTAGGTAATTAATGGGTCAGGTGTTTATATCAAGACCGCAACCTTGATTATAATAATTGTTATCACCACCCGCGCAACCAATGTTCGCTTAATTATATAAATGTTCATTTTCCAATACCACTTCCCCATGTAATGTGGAAGTCTGTTCAGTAATGACAGATTGGACATGGTTAGTTGAACTTTGGGTCTAAATGGATGCCATATGAGCTCCACCTAAAGGAAAAATTGACTAAACTGTTACATTAGTTAGTATATAACTGAAAATTGTGTGTAGTGTAGTGTGCGGCAGATAGCTCAGTGTTAGAGCACCAGATTCCGAAGCAGACGTGCCCAGGTTCGTATCCCGTCCGCGGCAAATTCTGTGGGCTAAATTTGATGAGTTCCCAATAAGGACGAAACTGGTCTACTGGATGAATTGCCTTTTCTACACTATACAATTCTTAGTTTATACCGACCATATGTAGGTAATTAATGGGTCAGGTGTTTATATCAAGACCGCAACCTTGATTATAATAATTGTTATCACCACCCGCGCAACCAATGTTCGCTTAATTATATAAACACTCGTGTTGACGCAAATAACAAAAGAGTATCAATTATGGGCATTTAAAAGGCTGCTCAATGGCCGAGACAAAACATTCGTACAAGGAAAGTTACCTCAGCAAGGAGTAAATTACTCGACGGTAAGATGAGGGCGCCTACGGCTCCAACGAAAGGAAATATTGACATCAGGAATACTAAAGAGTATATTGTAAACTAATAAAAAAGTGATACTAACAGAACATCATTAATAAACTATGACAGCAGAGTGAAACCAGCGAGAAGAGATTCGTTGAAGCAAATCAAACCGGCGAATCACGTGCGGGTGCCGTGCTTAAATAGCATGCCATGCCTACTGGCACACTATTGGTTAAAACGGCAAGTTTCGCTTTTTCTCATTGGTGCAACGTAAATAAAATTGAATTTAATTTACGCAATATGTCGGCCATTAATTTGTGTCGTTACAACACTTTCCTCTCTGAAAAAAAAGGAAAATATTCCTCTCTGCGAGGCTAGAAAAGAAATGCATGACAGAGTTCGAACCAAGTTAAGCAAAAATATGATGAACCATAAGTGCTGGGCTTAAATATGCTTGTTGGTTGCTTCAACAATGATATGATGCCAGGTAACTACTAGGAATTGCTACACAAATTGTAAGCTCTAGTGGTCGGTCATAGCACGTGAGGCAAAATAGAGCAGTGTAAGTTTTTGGAGCCGCAGCGTGAAGATTTCGAGGTAAATCGCCTCTGAATCTGCCAGGTTTAAGATAAAAAACTAAGCAGGTTGGATCGTTGTCAATGTGTTTGTATACGACCAAAGGAGCTAGAGTGCTCGACGTTGTGGTCATGACATTTGTAGAGTGGTCTTTGTGAAATAGATAAAGTTGAGATATGCATTGAAAATGGCCTGTACCATGATATGAAGCTGATCACTACTTAGTGTTGCTACACGAAAGCGTTAGCTCTAAGTAGCTGGTCATACCAAAATAGGCTGTGTAATGTCATGTGTGAGAAATACATTATAATGTAAAAATATAAACATTAAAATCAAAGGTAACTGCATAAAAATATGTACACGAACATTGCCTCAGAGATGGCATAATACCAAAGAACTGTTCAAAAATGCTACACGATTGTTAGCTGAGAACAGCTGGTTATGCCACGTGAGACAAATACGAAAAATAACATAAGGTTAAAAAATTTTATAGTTAATGCTATTGTTTTAAAAAAATTAATTACGCGTTATACAAAGCAGGTTATTGAGATTGTGGGCAGACGGAGCCTGAGACGTGTGAAGAAGGTTGAACGCTCTCAGGATCAGGTGGTTTGATAAACGGTTTCAACCTGTCTATGCTTACTGATGTCGGTGTAGCGCCTTGCATAATGATGAAGTATTTGGCTGTCTGAGTAAAATCGGGTAAGGACCGCGATACTTGGGTTGTAGTGGTGCAACAGCATTATTGTTGCGAACGAGTACTCTCTTGCAGCTGTGGAGCTGTGGGTGAACGAATACTGGACGAGGCGTATGTCTCGGCTGCTGTTCAGACATGTTACCGAAATGAAGTCGAAGGAGGGTAGCTTTGTTTTGTTGGTCATCTTGTGCCGGTAGTAGACGTGTGAGCTAACTTGGCAGGCCTATATTCATGCCATACAAGAGTTGTGACGCAGACGTTTTAATGGATTTACGTGTACGGGAACGCATGGCAAGCAGAACTAAAGGTAGTGCATCGACCCAGTTGCCACTAATGAACGAGGATGCTAAAGCAGCTTTGTGTTCCCTATGCATTCTCTCTACCATGCCATTAGCCTGGGGATGGTAGGCAGTCGTCTGGCGTAAGATGCATCCCATGTACCACAAGGTAGTTTTGAAACGATCAGATGAGAAGCAAGTGCCTCTGTCCGTGATGACCTCATTGGGAACACCATAATTGGATATCCATGCAGAGATAAAACCATTAGTTACTTCGTCTGCAAAAATGGTGCCAAGAGGTAATGCCGCAGGCCACCGTGTAAATCTATCGATCATAGTTAGAAGGTAGCTCATACCTTGAACCTTTGTCAGATGAACTATATCGATGTGGACGATGGCTAGGCGAGAAGTAGACCGAAAATGTTGCAACTTAGAACGAGTGTGTCGTGTGGTCTTGTTTTTCTGACAAATTGCACACTCTGAGACCCATCGTTTAACATTCTGCCTAAGTCTGTGACCCCAGAAACGATCTGTAAAGAAGTCGGACAGTCGCTTGGCTTCCTGGGTGAGAAATTGAGTGAATTGAATCGAAAACCTTCCTCTGAAGGCTGGTCGGCAGAACTGGCTTGTTGGGCTGCGTACCCGTGAAGTAAACAATTGGTAAGCCTTCCCACAGACGGCATATGAACTTGGTTGGGTGACGGGCTATTGATCTTTGAATGTGAATGTCACCGCGTTGTTCAGTTCGCAGGAGAGTTGGCGTTAGTGCAGGTTCACTGAGTGCCACGGAGTTGACAGTGAATGGTGACGGCGAAGGTGGTTGTAGAGAGACGTCTGGCCTAGACAGGGCATCTGCAATGAAGTTATGTTTGCCCTTGACGTGAAAGACGTCAATTTGCCATTCGCTTAGACCAGAAAGCTGTCTTTCCACTCTGGCAGGGTACTTGGCGATAGATGAAGTTGCGTTTCGATGTGCGCTAACTAGTGGTGCATGATCTGTGAAAACAACAAATCTGCTACTGCCAATGATGCTGATAAAATGGCGCACTGCGTCGTGGATGGCGAGAAGTTCTCGGCCGAAAGTGTCGTACCTCGTTTCTACTGGTTGGAGAGTACGCGAGTAGAAACTGATAGGCTTCCGAACTCCGTCGATCTCTTGTTCCAAAGTGGCTCCAATAGCGAATTCAGAAGCATCTGTCGTGAGTAGAAATGGCTTTTCGAAATCTGGATGCGTTATCATTGTGGCATTTGCTAACGAGTTGATGGCAAGTCGAAGTAATTCCTCGTCTTCGGATGACCAAGCAATGATGGAATTCTTGCTAAGTCCTTTTCGGTTCCGCAGGTGCCTGCACAAAGGATAAAGTTGTTTTGAAAGGCCTGGAAGGAACTTGCGATAATAGTTTAGTACTCCCAGGATTTTCTGCAAATCGCTCACAGTCCTTGGTGACTTGATATTCTTGATTGAATTCGTCTTTGACGGCAACGGTTGAATACCTTGGGCCGTGATACGATGCCCTAAGAAGTCGACGGATGAAGTTGCAATCTGCGTCTTGTCACAGTTGATCTTGAGTCCGTGGTTGGATAAGCGTGAAAGGACATTTCGAAGATGTTTCGCATGAGATTCTAGATCTGGACTGAATACCATAATGTCATCGAGATATGACATGCAATAAGCAGAGTCGTTGCGAAGTATGTTGTCTATGAATATTTGAAATGTCTGAGTAGCAAAAGGCATGTAAAGATATTCAAAAAGGCCAAATGGAGTGATGACTGCAGTTTTCTCGATATCCTCTGGTGCTACCGGTATGTGATGGTACGCTTGTCTGAGGTCAATCACTGAGAAGAAATTGCTGCCGTTGAGTTTTTCAAGTAAAGTGTTGATATTTGGAATAGGATATGCATCAGATTTTGTCACTGAATTTAGCTTACGGTAGTCTCCACAGGCTCTGTACGATCCGTTTGATTTAGAGACTAAGTGCAGTGGTGACGCCCATGAACTTTTCGATGGTCTGATGATTCCCTCTTCCAAAAGCCTTGAGAATTCTTCTTGGGCAGCTTTCAGCTTAGCAGGAGCCAGTGGTCGCTTCTTGAGTGCAATAGGTTGTCCTTCTGTGACGATATGATGCATCGTGTTGGAGACTCGTAGCTCTGACTTGTTAAGATTGAAAAGCGATTTGTATTTTAGAAGAGCTGCTGATATCTCTGCTGAATGATGCACTGGGGTTGGCTGAATGACCTGTAACCCCAAACGCTCGGAGGCAAGTGTCCAAAAATGTTGCTCAATTTCTGTGGAGGGGTCGATGATCTTTTGATTGGCAAGATCAACAATGAGCCGAAATTTTAGAAGGAAATCAAGGCCTATTATATTATGTGAGACCTTGGCAATGATGAAGTTGTGGGAAAATTCACGTCGTAGACCTATGTTGAGTGTGCGGTATTGGCAGCTATAAGTTGGTATGGGCTCGCCTGTAGCTGTTGCGAGAAGAACGCCTAGCGACATCTCGGCCATTGAATCACCTTTGAGAACTGAGACTGCCGCACCTGTGTCTACGATGAACTCTTCGCCAGTTTTGAAATCAAGAAGGTGCAGAAGTTCGTTGGGCTGTTTGGCCAGGTCATGCAAACAAGTAGGCTGGTGATTGCGACCGGCGTTGTCCATTTGGTTCTCTATGTGAAAAATTCGGCGTGGACGAAAAGAGTCGACAGGGATGTCGGATTGTAGTTGGCTTCTTCCCTGTAGCGCCGTTGATGCCGTTGATGTGCAGAAAGTACAGTCTTCTACTTCCTGCGCCAGACGTTTCCCGATACTGATGCACCCTTGTGCCTGCGGTCTGTTGTCCTCTCCGTCAGTTGTGGAAATTGACACTCATTCGATAATTCTTCGGAACGACAAAGACAAACTTGGCAAGCAAAAAAAACTTCTGGTGGTTTTAACACCAGTTCTTTGGGGCATACTTATTGAAGGATTGGGGAGATCTCGATCGCCGCCTACCATTATAATTTGAATTGGAAAAGAATTTTGGTCGAGCATTCACTTGATTTAGCTCGGATTTGGTAATGGCCAATCCTTCTAGAACTTTAGCCATGTTCGCCACTGTCCTCTCTAAAGAGGAGAGTCTATCATCTTGCGGGGGTGAAGAAAAGGATGATGGATTCACTTTGGGTTCCAAAACCCTATATTCTAACTCACATCTCTCAGATAAGTCATCTATAGAGAGAGTGTTGGGGAGCTGTCGGGCAAAGAGTTTTAATGTTTGTGGAAGATTGTTAATAAAAACAACCTTAGCCTCATGGTCAGAAATATTGGTTTTATACCAACGTTTCCGTAATTCCCTCAGTATTTCGATGGGGCCAAGATTTGGCATATCTAACTGCGCATATTTGTTTATTATCTGCTCAGTTTCCGTGGGTCCAAGCAAGGATTCTACCTCGTTTTGTAGGCCCAAAATGGGATTAGGTAGCTTCCTAATGGCCTCAAGCTTAGGATAAATCCGTCGCTGCAATTCAGAAGGTAGTTTAGCAAAAACCTTCGACAGTTTCTGATGACTGTCATAATCAGGAAACGGGGAGAAAGCGGAGTCTACGCGCATAAAGAATAGCTCACTATCTCCATCCCAAACAGGAACATCAATATCTAAAATTGGACCTGACATTTTAACAATCTTACGGGATCTTAAAAGCATAAATTTATAAGCAATATGAAAATGTATAAATATACTTTAACGAAACGCTTACCCACAAACAGCTTCCACAGTTGAATGAGCGTCGAAGTAACTTCTTCCAAAAATCCGCAATTGAGCCTGTCGAGTACGTACGGTGCCGTTTTGTACGTAGGAAAGACGAACAGATGCCCCGTATTATTATTATTATACCCCCAAAAAAAATTCACCACAAATCCACGAATATATACCCAACAGAATTCCCAGAAGACCACGATCACGGTAGATAAAACGCAAGTCTTAATCGATTTTCATCCCAAATAGATGAAAAAGGAAGTCAATTTTATTTATACCAAAAAAATCAGAACAATACTCAATATCCTAGCGCGGTCGCCAATTTTGTAAACGCCCCGGCTTCAAGTAAATGCCGTACGACGTTACAAACTCGGTTAAGGTGCTCTGAATAGAGATTAGTTACTGATAGGGTGGCCCTTAAGAGGGCCTGGTACTGCATTCTCCTGAAGTCTTTAGAGTGTGAAGATGTCCTAGAGCCTTGGGTGGACTCTGGTTGAGCTGTCGCTCCCGTGGTTGAGCTGTAATCACGATGTGGATAAGGTCCTGCAGGTTCTGCACTTAATTGGCTCGTCTCTCTGGGTATACCGCAACAAGTTGAGTCACGGATGTAGCTAGTTGTTGGTGAAACTATCAAATCACCAGCGTAGGTATTGACAGCTGACAGAACGCACACGCGTGAAGCAGATAGAATGCAAATGCCACAACTGACTTGCATGGTAAATTGCCGTGCTTAAATAGCATGCCATGCCTACTTGCACACTATTGGTTAAAACGGCATATTTCGCTTTTTTCTCATTGGTGCAACGTAAATAAAATTGAATTTAATTTACGCAATATATCGGCCATTAATTTGTGTCGTTACACAACCAAACGAATCTCAATTTTGACAGATATAGTTTTCTTTAAGGTCACATAGGCTTATTCTGGTTTTACACAATATTTCTCTTAACTGTGATTTTAGCAACAATCTCTGTTAGATCCAAGCAGTTGTAAGTGAGAGTTCTTGAACTGCAAATTCATTTTTAATTAATAGGGTTTTGTTTAACAAAAAAGAACACCCGCGCGCAATACGCCGGTAACATGCAGTGGATTTGAGTGACTGAACGCTCAAAACCAGGAATTATATCTTATGTGCTCTTCATCAATTATCCGTGACTCTAAACTACACTGCTAAGACATTCTGGATTTATATCTTCTTTCTCTTTCAATCATTAACATAACGGTATGGTTATGAGGTTGTCTACCATTCTTATATCGAAAAGTTCGAGAGCTAGAATGCAGGAAATCAAGGCTACGAGTGCATACGACGTGTTATAGAATTAAGACCAAGTTCGATGATACAATACTGAAAATGACAAGTTGACTGTTAAGCACATTAAGAATCAAAAGAGATAATATTATTAAACACAGCTTAGTTAAAAGTAAAAAGATATTTAAATTAGATAAGATAGATGATGAAATAAGCTGCATCATTAGCAATTCATAGAAAATCAGAAACGATGAAACTGAATAAGACCAACTCAATACTAGTATACAAACTTTTAAATTACTACTAAAAATATAAAGGGAAATAGAATTCGAAGATACCATTATTTAAAACGAATAATGAGTTTATATGTAACTTAGAGGAGTTGCTTGGAAATCAAATGGCTAGTTTATCCAAATGTCTATATAACTAGGAACAACCATTTGTTCTCGAATGTGATATTCTAATAAAATTATAAATAAATTCAAAGATAAAAAACAAATGGATCACTAATGAGTATGGTTTGGTAATTTACTTCATTTTCCTAATTTGTTCCTTAATTTAATTAGCTTATTTTTTGAAATATTTTATGATTGGTGAAGTCATACCATCCATACCAATTGTAGATAAGATTTAACAATTCATTTATTCTTGAAGATAAATGAACGATTAATAATCGATCATATAGACAACATTCTACACTCAAACGTTAATAAAAGTCACATTGGATTTGTGAAAAGATGCTCGACTTTCACGAAAATTCCGCCCATGTGAAATTATATCATAGCTCATGATGAGTAAAATCTGGACACAATTATAGTCTCATCGATGTTTCAATCGAATTTGACTCCATCACTTTTGAATCTATTATGGAGGCGATTAGTGCATTAGAGGTTAATTCGGCTAGTTCCAGGTTACTTCTGTTTTTTACATAGGTACAATATGGTCAATAAGTCAATAATTCTCAATCTAGATTTGTAAGAGTTGAAACTGGAGTTTCTTTAGGTTCTACACTGTGTCCGATATTTCCAAAATCGCAGAATCCGATCCTTAAAAGGCCAAGTCTGCAACGGTGTTGATGATCTAAAAATTATGTATCTAATCGGCCAAAAATTCTGTGATTTCTCCAATATCATAAAAAAGGCAATAATCATGTATACAAAAATATCACCAGTTACGAATTGTGATATTTTCACATTCAGCTCTAATCAATAATTGCTTCATTGATCACCAAAACGAAGAGTCATATCAACACCACCGGTCAAAATAATATGCTTAAAAACTGGTCATTGTCTCCTGCTAAACAAAAGGCCACTCAATAGGAGTTCTTAAGATTACTTGAAAAAGTCATCATCTAACATAAATGTGTTCTTCAGCATCCCCATTGCAAAAGGTGTCCAAAGTGAATGGATCCTACAGCTCTTACGATGATTATCGGAATCTAAACTCTATCATAAAGACAGATACTCATTCCATTTCAAATATTATGTGGCAGCAACTTTTTCAGTGATTGACCTTATGCGTGCCCATTATAAAAACCCCATATTTATCGAAAATATAAAATACTTTGAATGTTGAAGATTTATTTTGCTCAGTGCTGTCCTTCTTATTGTGGATTTGACCGCAATCATTTTAGATAGCACTCTTAGGTCTGGAAAATCTTGAATTTTTATCGTTTTCAGTTGCTCTGCTTATTGGCATCCATTGATAGGTTCTCACTTGTCCCTTCATTTTTAAGCCTTTTATCAGCTGATTTATTGAAAATGACGTTTGATCAAGTTTTTTCATTGTCCTTTGTCCGATATTTCGAGACTTAATTTCCAGTCTCTACTTCAGGGTTGACATACTACGCACAGGAGTAAAACACAACTTGTGACAAATGTGGTATCCTCATACAAGACAGATATATTTATATATATTAAAATTCTAAAAGTGTATTTAATTGTCTTCCTAATATCCGGTTTCATACCTAGTCTCTAATACTCAAATGTATACAAAAACCTATCCCTGTCCCCCTCTGCGCACACAAATATCTATAAACATGTGTAATTTACTAAAGTGACATTTATTGAATAACTATAAGCACACCTAATGGATTGACATACACGCCAATCCATGATGTTTATATTTTAATTTCTGTTCCGGACGCATTAAAGATCAACAAATTTTGATTTCAATATTGCAGTAATCCTCACATGCCCCCAGTTTACCTAATCCCATCCTGTTTGCAATAGGTTATAGACAGAGAGATTAAAAAACTGTTGAAAGTCTATAGAGTATTATTCCATCGTTTTGACAAGATCGAATACGGAGTTTAGACTAACGAAATCGTCTCTCAGCCCAATTACACATTAATACTCATAACCTATATAAATATCTGTGTCGGATATACCTATACAATAAATTTTACATTTATTTACTTATTCAAAATTATATATATACTCACTTCTTATTAGAACATCCATATAATTCCACAGGCTATATATTATGTATATATAGATAAGCATATAAGCAACCATGTGAGTTCTTCCCACATCTTTTATAAATATCTATATATCCATCATATATATATATATATATATAACTATACCTACGTGTATACACTATATATATATATGAATATCATATATATATATATATATATATATATATATATATATAAATTAGCAATCTTTTATATTTTATTTTTTTATTTTTTTACTTATTTATAATTATATATACACACACACCCACATCTTATAAGATATCCATTTATACATACGTCCACACGCTTTCTATGTATATATAGATAAGCATATAAGCAACCATGTGGGTTCTTCCCACATCTTTTATAAATATCTATATATCCTTCATATATATCTATATATATCTATACCTACGTGTATAAACTAAATATATACGAATATATATATATATATATATATATATATATATATATATATATAAAATCAGCAATCTTTTATTTTTAAATTTTATTTTTACTTATTTATATTTAAATATACACACACCCACATCTTATAAAATATCCATTTATACATACGTCCACAGACTATCTCATTATATATAGATAAGCATAAAAGCAACCATGTGGGTTCATCCCACATCTTTTATAAATATCTATATATTCATGATATATATATATATATATACGTGTATATACCATATATATAATATTAATCTCGTACAAGTAACACTGTGAGTCCCGCAACGGATAAATTATATCAGTCAAAATACTTTTTATATATCTCTTTTATTGTCTATCTATATACCTCTAGATATATATATATATATATATATATATATATATATATATATATTCTTATAATTAGGAAAACAACACACAAATAACAAAGTGGATAAAGGCCATTTATTTCGTGAATACTAAACATCTCTTATACAATCATACATATTTATACATTTTGTGTTTTCAATTGATTATGCTATTGGTAACAAATCTGACTCGTTATTACTGTTGTTTCTTGTTTTGACTAGTTGGTGAGTGTATATGCGTTTGTGTTTGTGTTGTGTATGCGTGTTTGTATGTAAAGGTCATTCTCGCAGTATTGCGAAGTGATGTCTGAGATCTTGTCATGATTGTTTTGATAACTTGAGAGTTAGCCATTTGTGCAAATTGTTCACTGTTATCTATACAAGTGCTGTTTTTCCCAGTATAGTTAATTGTTTCACCCCGCTGCGCGGAGCATCATAAACACTAACACTATCAAGGACTCTTTCGAATTAGCAAATGAACTGAAGGGGAAGAACATCCTACAGAATAAGATGGTCTCGCTTGACGTCTCATCCTTATTTACAAACATACCACTGGATAAGACAACGGAGATCTTGTGTGATCTCATCAAAAATGAGATTTTTGACTTCCCTATAGACACCAATGACATCAAAGACCTCATATTAGCATGTACTAAAAACGTGCAATTTTCATTTCGAAGGTATATACTACCGCCAGATCAATGGTGTAGCTATGGGAAGCTGCATCGCACCCCTCCTGGCAGATGTATACATGTATCACCTGGAAAAAACGAGTCTGAAAGGTATAATTGACCAGTGCGCATTCTACAAAAGGTATGTAGATGATATCTTGTTGATCATCTCAGAAGCAGCAGACCCTTCCGAAATCCTCAAACAAGCAAATGGAGTCGATCCAGACATCAAATTCACTCTCGAAGTAGAGAAAGACGACAGTTTTCCATTCCTTGACATCAAACTCACTCGAGAAGCAAACGGAGATTTGACACTGGCCATACATAGAAAATCCACTTTTACTGGACAATACATTCATTACAACAGTAGTGTGCCAAAATCCCACAAAAGTAACTTAGTAAACAACCTAGCGAACAGAATCAGGAAGATCTGCTCTGAACACAAGATTGAGGAAGAACTGGGCTACCTCAGGAATATTTTGCTAATGAACAACTACCCAGAGCGGTTCATTGATGTCAACATTAGACCACGGCAAATCCGTACTAGAGAGGACACCGACAAGCAGGTTTTCCTAAACTTACCATTTAGAGGCGACATACCAGCGCAATAATTGCACGGCGGCTGAATAGAATAACTAAGGACAACTTTCCCAGTGTTAAAGTTAATATGACATTCAGTACACAGAGAATCATGAGGATGGATACCAAAGATCAATTGCCACTTCTCTCCAAATCATTCATAGTCTATAAATTCTCATGTATGTGCGGTAGCACATATATCAGACGTACGAAGAAGCAATTGATAAGCAGAATCCAGCAACATTTGCCACAGAAATTGATTAACAAAGATTTGCCACCGTCAGGAAAATCAGCTATTTCCGATCATATATTGGCAACAGGGCACCCTGTCAATTCGACCTATTTCACAATTCTACATAAAGCAAAATCCGAAAAATTATTATTCATCTACGAAGCACTTTACATAAAACAACAAGCACCCGACCTTAACATTCAAAAGTTTCATCAACATGATATCCTTATCGACTGGCCAAGGATAACAAAATTCAACAACAATCTACTAGTATCCAGCCAAGAACCAACAGGCCCTCGACTAGAATCAACAAACGTACAATCGGATTGGCAACAAGGTGAAGTTGAGATAACAGAGGCGCATACGAGGCAACAAGGTGAAGCTGAGATAACAGAGGCGCATACGATGACAGAAGTCTCCAAACAGTGTGAGCGATTAACACGACAATCAACATTAGCGTTGTTACCAAGCGAAAATAGCACCCTTGCGCAGCGGGGTGAAACGATCAACTATACTGGGAAAATTAGCACTTGTATAGATAACAGTGAACAATTTGCACAAATGGCTAACTCTCAAGTTATCAAAACAATAATGACAAGATCTCAGACATCACTTCGCAATACTGCGAGAATGACCTTTACATGCAAACACACATACACAACACAAACACAAACGCATACACACTCACCTACTAGTCAAAACAAGAAACAGCAGTAATAACGAGTCAGATTTGTCACCGATAACATAACCAATTGACAACCCAAAATGTATAAATATGTATGATTGTATAAGAGATGATTAGTATTCACGAAATAAATGGCCTTTATCCACTTTGTTATTTGTGTTGTTTTCTAAATTATAAGAATACTGTGTTAATTAAAAGGGCATGGATATAATAAATATATATATATATATGTGTGTGTGTAGTTATATGTATCTATAAGCAATTTAAATGGGTTCTTTGAAATTCAACCACTTATAATTTCTCCCTGAGTGTATAGTATATGTTCTAATTTTACTCATATTTTATATGTATATATAAATATCAAACCATATATATCTACCAATCTACACCACATATATATATATATACTGCCTATCTCAATTCACATAAGCAATCATGTGAGCTCTTCTCACCTTATATATAAAATATAAATATTCTTCTACATATATATTGTGAATATCTAAATAAGCATTTAAGCAACCATGTGAGTTCACCCCACATCTTATATGAATATTTAGTATCATCCATATATATGTATCTGCGAAATATATACCCATATTTAGATAAACATATAAGCAACAACGTGAAATTCTCTCACATCTTATAGAAATTGAAATGTTCATCATATATATATATATATATATATATATATATATATATATATATATATATAACTATAGCCAAATTACCCCTCTCTAACTCCTAATTCGTTCTGTTATTTTCCCCCTTTTTTTCATAGACGCGGTCTCTTATTTAAATTTATTGTTAGCTCTGATTCCTCCAATCTACGTTTCTTTCCATTCGTGAAGGCTTCATTAAATATTGGGCCTAATGATTTTTCTACACTTGTCATATTCATAACGTTCATTTCTGATTTTATTTCAATTGCTTTTCTAATCAACCTGGTGAATTAATTTCGGTTACATAGTGCAATCCGTTTACAGCCGTCCCATTTTATCTGATGACCTGTCTCCATTGAGTGCCGAGCTAGATCTGATCTATGACTATGTCTATATATGCATGCAGTCTTATGTTCCCCTATACGTACCTTTATTGGACGCATGGTTTCACCTATATACCTAAGATTTCAATCTTTACAACGTATCTCATAAACCCCTGATGTGTTGAGCGGTCCAGCGTTGTCTAACGGAATATCCTGAAATACTAGAAGGGAGTAAAATGATGTTAAGGAATATTATGGAAATTTTTAAAATTTGTATGTCCTCTACATACTTCATATTTAGAAATGAATTCTATCTTCAAGTTAAAGGTGGTCCTATGGGGCAACCATTATCGGTCCCAGTCGCGAATATTTATATGCATTATTTAGAAAAAAATCTCCTATTCAGATTTCCCCTAAAACCAAACTTATATTTAAGATTCCTAGATGACATCTTCTTAATTTGGAATCACGGGGACAATGAGTTGGAGAATTTTCTATATTTAGCTAATCAACTGGGAGATGTAAAATTCACATTGGAAAAAGAAAGCAAAAAAGAATTATCTTTTCTAGATGTAAAATTAGAACGAATTGGTCAAATATTAGAAAAAGATATTTACAGGAAGGATACCTATTCCGGTATCCTCCTGAATTATCGCTCTAATCACCCGTTTGGGATGAAAATAGGCATTCTAAAATCTATGATAATAAGAAGTCTTAAAATAGTGGATTTAAAATTTAGGGACAAAGAACTGATGAAATTGAAAGAAATATTCAGGATAAATGGTTATCCGGAAAAATTAACTGAAAAAATCATAAAAGAGACACTATTGCGATTTAATAGAAAAATAACCCAGGAGAAACGGGTAAGACATTTGGATAATCAGAATGAAGACAAGCACAGAACTCTGGTTCTACCAGATTCCAAATTAAGTAGAAAAATTAGGATATTAGCAACGAAATACAACATAAGAACAGTGTTAAGACAATCAGTTACAATAGGCAATAAGTTACCGAATCAGATATAAAAAATAGAACCGCTCAACACATCAGGGGTTTATGAGATACCTTGTAAAGATTGCAATCTCAGGTATATAGGTGAAACCATGCGTCCAATAAAGGTACGAAGAGGGGAACATAAGACTGCATGCAAATATAGACACAGTCATAGATCAGATCTAGCTAGGCACTCAGTGGAGAGAGGTCATCAGAAAAAATGGGACGGCTGTAAACGGATTGCACAATGTAAACGAAATAAATTCACCAGGTTGATTAGAGAATCAATTGAAATAAAATCAGGAATGAACGTTATGAATATGACAAGTGTAGAAAAATCATTAGGCCCAATATTTAATAAAGCCTTCACGAATGGAAAGAAACGTAGACTGGAGGAATCAGAGATAACAATAAATTTAAATAAGAGACCGCGACTATGAAAAAAAGGGGGAAAATAACAGAACGAATTAGGAGTTAGAGAGAGATAATTTGGCTATAGTTATATATATATATATATATATATATATATATATATATATATATATACATACATATAATGAACATTTTAATTTATATAAGATGTGAGAGAATCTCACGGTGTTGCTAATATGTTTATCTAAATAGATTTAAAAAATATGTGTATCTATATTTAAATACATATTTCGCAAATACATATATATGTATGATTATAAACATTCATATAAGATGTGGGGCGAACTCACATGGTTGTTTAAATGCTTATTTAGATATTCACAATATATATGTAGAAGAATATTTAGATTTTATATATAAGGTGAGAAAAGCTCACATGGTTGCTTAGGTGAATTGAAATAGGCATTATGTATATATATATATATATATATATATATATATATATATATATATATGAGGTGTAGACGGGTAGGTATATATGCTTTGATATTTATATATACATATAAATTGTGAGTAAAATTAGTATATATACTATACACTCAAGGACAAATTGTAAGTGGTTGAATTTCAAAGAACCCATTTCAATTTCTTATAGATACATATATCTACATATATATAGGGGTATATAGATAGACAATAAAAGAGATATATAAATATTATCAAAAGCATTTTGACTGATATAATTTATCCGTTGCGGGACTCACAGTGTTGCTTGTTTGAGATTCATATTATACATATGAATAGAATAGAATAGAATAGAATATCTATATTTGGATTCAAACCACACATGTTCCATCAAATAATAAAATTAGAAAATGTACAATATAAAAAGATATCACATCACATATATGTGCAATTAGTTGTACTGTACAATTTATCAGCATCAGAAAGTTCAGCTGTAAAGAGTGATAGATTCTTCATCAAAATTAAAAAAATTTAAGGTATAATTCGAGTATAACAGTTTGTAAGAAAAAAGGTAACCATGACTAATAATTGATTGCATGCATTGTTGATTAACAAGATGATATAATGCATAACATTTCAGTTTTAATAATACAAAATTTGAAGATAGAATCTCAAGAAATTATGTCGCTGAAACACAATTAATCTTGTCTTTTATTTAACCATGAGAAAGTATTATCATAATCAAAATTTAAAATATCAGCAGGATTGAACACTTTTTCTAGTTCGGTGGATAAACATTTAAGAGAAATTTTAGATGGAGGCGTTTCTCTAAGTCCCTTTGGCAATTGATTGTAAATTTTGAAAATTTTTGAAAATGAGAATAGCTTGCTCGCAACATTCCCCACCAATGGTGGAGATATTGCAAAATGACCAGATCTAGTTCCAATTTCATGACTCTTTCTTATTGGATTCATATAGGCACCAGTCCACTGGTTCAAATGGAAAACTTTTATGCAATAGCACATCCTCCGAAACCATAAAGGATGCAGTGATACAAACTGTAATCTAGTGGCATATATAGTGCAGGAGATAGGACTTATTTGTTTCGCAACTTTTCTTTGTACAGCCTCTATCTTATTAGACAAACCCTTTGTTAAAGTATTTCAAGTAGCGGCAGCATATTCTAATATCGGTCTAATCCAAATTATAAACATTTTATATTTTATTTCACTCGATAAAATATTTCTATTTATTAGTGCCCATCTGTTCTTGGCACTGCCTACTATCCTTTCAATATGTCTCTCAGCAGAAGACGTACAATGAATAGTTATGCCTAAATCCTTAATTTCTTGCATAAGTTTAATCTCAAAAACATCATTAATCTCAGCATCATGAAAATAAACATAATTGAAATCAGTTTTGTTACCTATTTTTAAGCTCTCGTCTTTTTACTGTTTATTCTCAGCCCTAGTGTTAACAAGTATCTACTTATATCATACAAATCTAGTGTCCCATTATTTTTGGAGAATTCGACATTTTTTGGATCAATTGGAAAGATTATTTTTAAATCATCTGCGAATTTGCAAACTCGACCGTTAGGGATCTTAGTTTCCAAATGTGCAAATACAATTTTAAATAAAATTGGCCCCAAACTTGATCCCTGTGGAACTCCACTTGTTACCCTTTTCGATTTAGAAATCAAATCGTTTACTTGAATACTCATTCTTCGATTATATAAATAGTATCTAAGTAATCTAAAAATATTCGGATCAATATTCAATAAATTAATCGCATTCAAAATAGCATCAAAAGATATAGAGTCAAAAGCTTTTGAGATATCTATAAATACAATTAATGCATCTAACATTTTCTCATCTAATGTAATTACATGTTTCCACATAGAGAGAATATTAGTAGTTGTCGACCTGTCTTTTGAAAAGCCGTGTTGGCACATACTTCAAATGATCTAGTATCAATCGTTCTATTATCTTCAAAAACGAAGGGATAATAGAGATTAATCTATAATCACTGGCGCACTTTGGCTTACTTACTTTTGGCAATGGTTTAGCTACTATCGTTAGTATATCGATTGGTAATTTCCCATCCTTCAAAATTCTATTTATAAAATTGCAGAGCGCATTCATAAAATTTAAAGGTAATTGAAGTAGGTTATCAATCGATATACCAAGATGATCTTTTTGTTTTTTTGATTTTATTTTAAACATTAATTCTATCAATGAATCACTGTCAATAACAAGTCCTAGATCCTGGTTTCCCGAAGGATCAGGTAGATCAATGAAATTGCTTTTGTTCTGTGGATTACATAACAATTTGCCAAATACTTCATCCAATTCACAGAGAAATTCATACTAAGTTTTACCCACAGGTAATATAAGCTTTAATTTTTCCTTATATTTACTGTAGTCTGTGAGTAGTTTGTATCCTAGTCTACGATTGCTCTTCAGTTTGGCCAAAATAATTCTCTTAGATCTTTGACGGATTATCAGCAGTGATGAATTAATTTCTTTATCAATCAATTCTAACCTCATTTTTTAATACTATTGATAAGACTACATTTCATTATATTATCTCGTTTGATTCTTGGCTTACATAACTTTCTATTTAATCTCTTGGTTATAACATCCGTAAATGTATATGCCCTAAACATATCAGATAATAGCGATGAAACAGAAGAAACAAATTCGTCATTGTTCATGATAAAAAAAACATTCATAATCAATAGATAAGCTTAATTCTCTAAAAAGATTCCAGTTGATTCTGGAACATTGCACGTGCGCACTTTCAAAATTAGGTTTCTGTGCTTTGCTACTCGAAAGGTTCCATTGTAAAATGATTTGTTTATGATCCAATTCTTTGAAGTAATTTACTACATCATAACTGTGTGAGTTCAACGCTTCAACTTCTAAATATACATGATCTAAGCATTCCGAACCTCTAGTTGTTTCCTTTATAATCTGCTTAAGATCATTATTAGAAAAAAGATTGATTATTTCACAGTCATGCAGCCTATTAAAATCTCTTACCACAACAATATTACCATGGCAATCCAAAATAGATTGAAAAGAATTAGTAAACATTTGATCATCATATGTATTAGCATACGGCGGTCTGTAAACCGCAGTTAAGATCAGGTTATCAATTTGTATCGTTAAAAAGTCAATGACAGTATTATATTCACTAGTATGTAACACTATCGCATTTAATATCGATTTACTATAAATAAGTACTCCTCCACCTCTTTTATCTAAGGATCTGTCTTTCCTAAATAGAGAATAATGAGGAATGTCAAATTCATAGTTTTCAATGTCTTTGTTCATCCAGGTTTCAGTTAAAATTATAAAGTCAAAATTGTTACTTATTATAAAATCACACAGCAAAAAAGTTTTATTCTTAACACTTCTACAATTAGCATAAAATAAAGAATATGTACAACAAAACTCATCTTTACAGTTTCCGATAGTTACTGGTTTAACTTTTTTGGTTTCCTTATAATTCGTTTGTTGGTTATTGTAGCTATAGTGCGTAGCTGTCTGCTGTCCACCACATTCATTAGTGCTACTCCGTTTTTTATGATTTTAGAATCTACTGATACTCAATCTTTTGTGATTTTAGAATCTACTGACACATCCTTTATAGTAACTTGTTTCGGATTACTTGATCCATTGTCTAAATTCTTCTTCAACTTCTTCGCTGCTGACAATTTCCTTTGGAGAAAGGTCTTGTCTCTGCAGATGAATATATTGTGGAAGTTATTACATTCTTCTTTCTTCTTATTGATATCTTCCACTTGTTTGTTTGCGGCCTCTTTGTTAGTTTTATCACCACCGGCCTTGGTCGTTCAGTTTTCCTGCCAATTCTGTAGCATTTCGTTATTTCGGCCTCAGTCGTGTCTTTGATTAAGTCATTTAACTTCTCAACATCCTTCGGATCAGCATTTTCATTAAGATTAAATAATATTAACTGCTTCTGTTTTCCAATCCTAGCAGAAACTTCATTGGATAATATATTTAATATTTCATCTCCTGAAGTGCAGTTTTTTGTTGATGTATCATCATCTACTGTTATTGCAGCTAGCTCAATCCATGGCACAACATCAAGCTTTAATTTATCCACCTTCTCGTTTAACGCCACGGTCAAATCATCAATTTTTGCGCTTAAGTATTCATTTTTACTTTCCGCTAAATCTAATTTTTCTGCATGTTTACTGACATCCGACTCCAGCTTAGACATCTTATTTTTAATTCCGATTTTCTCCTCCTTTAGCTCCTTTATGGAATTTTGAAGGGCCGCAATAATTTTCTCAAATTCGGTATTCAGCAAAGTCGGAGCCATTATGAACCGCGCGCAGAAATATATATATATATATATATATATATATATATATATATATATATATATATATATAGATAGATGATGAATATATAGATATTTATAAAAGATGTGGAATGAACCCACATAGTTGCTTATATGCTTATCTATATATATACATAGATAGCGTGTGGACATATGTATAAATGGATATTTTATAAGATGTGGGTACAAATATATAAGTAAAAATAAAATTAAAATATAAAAGATTGCTGATATATATATATATATATATATATATATATATATATATATATATATATATATATATATGATGGATATATTGATATTTATAGAAGATGTGGGAAGAACCCACATGGTTGCTTATATGCTTATCTATATATACATAAGATATAGCCTATGGTATTATATGGATGTTTTTTATAAGAAGTGAGTTTATATATATATATAAGTAAATAAATATAAAATTTATTATATAGGTATATCCGACACAGATATTTTAATGGAGAAACTAATTTATATAGGTTATGAGTATTAATGTGTAATTGGGCTGAGGGACGATTTCGTTAGTGTAAACTCCGTATTCGATCTTGTCAAAACGATAGAATAATACTCTATAGACATTCAACAGTTTTTTAATCTCTCTGTCTATAACCGATTGCAAGCAGGATGGAATTAGGTGAACTGGGGGGCATGTGAGGATTACTGTAATATTGAATTCAAAATTTGTTGATCTTTCTATGCGTCCGGAACAGCAATTAAAATATAGATATCAGTGATAGGCGTGTATGTCAATACATTAAGTGTGCTTATAGTTATTCAATAAATGTCACTTTAGTAAAATACACAGGTTTATAGGTAGTTGTCTGCGCAGAGGGGGACAGGGATAAGTTTTTGTATACATTTGAGTATTAGAGACTAGATATGAAGACCGGATGTTAGGAAGACAATTAAAAATACTTTTAGTATTAAAATATATATAAATATATCTGTCTTGAATGAGGATACCACATTTGTCACAAGTTGTGTTTTACTCCTGTGCGCATTGTGTCAACCCTGAAGATAATACTGAAAATTAAGTCTCGAAATATCGGACAAAGGACAATGAAAAAACTTGATCAAACGTCCTTTTCAATCAATCAGCTGATAAAAGGCTCAAAAATGAAGGGACAAGTGAGAACCCATCAATGGATGCCAATAAGCAGAGCAACTGAAAACGATAAAAATTCAAGATTTTACCGACCTAAGAGTGCTATCTATTGTCCCGCACAAGAAAAATGCGATCAAATCCACAATATAAAATACTGCCGTCATGAACTCGTTTGATTATTTGAGTATCTTTACATGCATTTGGACTTAAGTGCGGCACTTAGACTTTTCAAAGATTCAAAGATAATATATACCGCGATGGCGCAAACAACTACACGTCTTACCTCGTTGAAAATATTTTACATAATTCGAACGTAGACTCTAACGCTGAACACCTCAACAACGTAAATTCCTAATAAACAGGTCATGGACTTAACATCCACTGTGTTAAAAGACAAATCGTAAAGATCTCGATTGATTTTTTATAGCATATTATTTAATAGCAATGTATAAATCCTTTGTCTACTAAGGCTATTTCGATTAAGAACTCTTCGGTGTCCAAGTCATTAAATGCTTTCTTAGACTTCATCAATTATTACACAATTTCTGTCTTAAAATATTGAAACAATTATATTCTATATATATATACGAAGAAACCAAGGAGAAACAGTTATTTTTTAGTCGTAAAATGAAAATTAATTATTCCGTCATGCAGTGAACTCAGTAGAAAATGTCACTGTGCTAACACACTGGGATCTTAACTTACATTTATTACTCACAATATGTACTTAAGAATGTGCAATTCGCACCAAATTAGATAAAAACATCAATGAAGTATGGAAACCAAAATTATTTTACTGGAGTAAACTGAAACTGCTATCTGTAACGAAATGGGGCATTCTATTAGCATAATAGGTAACAGCAGATTCGTTGTTCTTCCAGAGCATGCCCACTAAGTCAGTGTACCTCAAAAGGAGTCTTTAACAATCGCAAAAGAATTTACCCCAGTAGAGCACTAGCTTTCACACTTTAGTAAATGACAATCCGGAAGTATTTAAATTGGGAGACAAACATGTCAAAAAGTCATAAAAGAACATGTAGCAGTATTTCGTCTACATTTAGATCACGTTGAATATTGCATCATATTATGTTTATAATTCAGCTACGAAATAATTTTAAATGGTATTTAAAAATAATTTACGTTGTAGAAATGACAGAAAGTATGATCATGTCATGACTGGTTAAATACAATGGGATTGGTGTTTACTTCAAGCTCGCAAATTTGATTTAAAGAATTGTTACCACCACATGCGCAATCAATTATTGTTTAATTTTATTGTCTATATATATATGTGTGTGGAGAAAGCTACAAACAGCTAATGTTCGTGACTGCATACAAATTGTGCAGCCGACATTTCCAGTCACGTACAATGTATGCAAGACTACTAGAGGTTAGAGCCGCATATCTAATTTTGCTTTCCATATATGTGCAATGCTGTTTGATCCTCGCTAGTCAGATTGCCGTCATACCCTGATGAGGATTGTAGAAGGTCGAAACGCGTCAGTGCGTTGCGACTGGCGGTAGTTTTGCTATGTTGTTCGACGACTGGTTAAATACAATGGAATTGGTGTTTACTTTGAGCTTGCAAACTTGATTTAAAGATTTTTTATCACCACCAACGGAATCAATTATTGTTTAATTGTATTGACTACATATGTGTGTGTGGCGAAAGCTACAAACACCCAATGTTCGTGACTGCTGAGAAATTGTGCAGCCGACATTTCCAGTCACTCACAATTTATGCAAGACTACTACAGATGGGAGCCGCATATATAAATTTGTTTTCCACATATATGCAATGCGGTTCTATCCTATATATATTTGTGTTTGGCGAAAGCTACAAACAGCTAATGTTTGCGACTGCATAGAAATTGTGCAACTGACCTTTCCAGTCGCGTACAATGTAAACAAGATTACTAGAGTTGAGAGCCGCATATCTAATTTTGCTGTCCATATATATGCAATGCGGTTCGATCCACGCTAGTCAGTTTGCCGTCGTAATCTGATGATGATCATGGAAGGTCGAAATGCGTCAGTGCATTGCGACTGGCGGTTGTACGATGACTGATGAGCAAGGTAAACATTATTGGCTTAGGCTCATAAAAAGCAAGTGTGAAGACACCTAAGACGGTGAACGGCTAGAAAAAGTCTTCGGTCAATCAAAAGATTTTTGCCTAGACGCCATTAATTACCGAAGTTCATTATAAACTTACTCGTGTTACAAAGTCAAAAGCTGCTCAGTAAGCTAAGAAAGCAACAATAGTGAGCCGCTGATAGCAGTGGCTTAACTCAAGAGTGCGGTGTAGTGCATGAATTTGTTCTAAATATGCCGTTCCTGGTCAAAAGCCTGTCTTAGTAGGCATAATTCGCAACTCTTGCTTTTTGCGTATCCACAAATTATAAAACACAGAAAAAACTATACCAAATTAGTTGGAAAGAGTGCTAGTGTCACTATTTTGTGAATGGGCACGACAATGTCTCTCTTCCACTCGTTTGGGACAGATTTCACCCCCACCCAGATAGCGCAAAATTGGTTGTGTATATTCTTCTGATCTTCTATATCTCGAGCTTGAACTTTTCGACTCCGACGGCTATACGTTACCGCACGAGACCGCACGTCTCTGCCATTTTATCAAATTTATGAGCTTCGTCGTCAAACTTGTAACAATTATGAGGACAGCCTTCAACACTAACCTCGCTGTTTGCAATATGCGACGGATTGAGGCGTTTTCGGAAGTGATTGGCAAGTTGTGCTTCAGAAACTGATAGCCCTCGTACTTATTTTGCAGAATAACTACTACTAACATGTGGGAATTTGGCGTACAATATAAGTAAGTTGTTACGATTTGATGTCGTCTAAAATTTATTAGCGACAGCAAGCTAGCGTTGTTCATCAAATGTCAAGTGGTGGGCCATATACCTCTGGCGAAGCTTACAAACCAGTGCGCAATCTTCGTAGCAGATGATTCGTTTTGATGTGCTTTGATGTTAGCAGTGATACGAAACAAGTTCGCAGGCTTTGCCAAGGGAAGACAATCTGAGTTTTGTTCAAACTTTCCTTTCATAGAGCTCATTAGGATGGTTGGTACGTCGTAGGTTGTAGCCAAAAGTGGCCTAACAAAATCATAAGCGTCTCCAAATTTATCCTGCACAATTGTACTCGATTTTAGCGCACATATATTCAGAAGAAAGTGCGCAGTGTTTCAGTTGCATTCTAACGGCTAGAAGAAAATTGGCATACACATTAATTGAGCCAAAACAAAACCCGTGATATGCTCTCATTTTCTAGCTAGACGGCTAAAAACGACTGCTTACCAGAATGTGGTCGATTTAAGTACGATGACAAGTTATCGTCCAATTTTCATAGATCATACCGCTGTTCCATGTAGCAAGATGGCGCTTGTGGTGATGAAAATTTAAGTTCGTCACAACCCAGTTAATTGCTGAGAGCAAGACTAGAGAGCCTGTTTCCGTTATTATGACTACTTTCAGCTCCATTTCCTGTTCAGTCTAGGCCTGGTTTTGATGGTAAACACTAAGATGTCGGAACACTGCTCATAGCCAGAGACTATTTTTTAAATCTTATCAAATAATCATTCTCGTCATTAGTTGAATAGCTTAATTTACGTGCTCACATTTACGTCGACGAGAAACAGCTAGCCTGCACGAAAATTAGCATAAACACAATCGGATCACTCCTTCATTGGAATAGGAGAATTATCGCTTTATCTCGGCTGTAGATTTGCTTTCAAACTCCAACATGCTAGCATCTTCGGAAATCGTCAGATTTTTTCTTCTTAAAACTGTCATATCAGAATTCGCAATTGCAATTATATTGATACAAACATTTAATGGAGTGAAGCAATATGGAGGTCAATTAACAATTTATATAAGAATTAATCAATATATATTTTTGAACAATTGAAGTTACTGCTGGTTTCATAGGCAAACTTTTTTTTAAATATTGGAATTTTTGTGGAATTTTCTTTGTTTAAATTGTCGAATATTATAACTTGTCTTCGATTACTTCTTGAAAAATTTCCATGCGAAGTACGAATTTCCTTCGTTTTGGAACAGACATCTCATTTCGAGTATAACAACAACCGGTACGGAATTTTTATAATAAATTGTTCAATTGACAACAAATTATTATTCTTATGGATAGCACGGGAAGTATCTCAAATTCGGTTTAGGGAAATTTTGTTTTGTCATTTGTTTCCAAGGTTTTCACTTTCAAACAAGTTCTAGAGGCAATCAGTGAGACGATGAGCCTACGCATATTGTTGTAATAAATCTCATTTTAATACAATTGTAAACGCCCCAGCTTCAAGTAAATGCCGTACAACGTTACAAACTCGGTTAAAGTGCCATAAAATAAAGAGTTATGTACTGTTAGGGGGCCCTTAACAGATCCGGTCGTGCGTTCTCCGGAAAATGCCGAGAAGGTCCGTAAATGTGAAGACATCCAGAGGTACTCCTAGACTCTTGGGTTGACTTGGGCTGTGGTTCCTTCTGTTGTTGCATTGTAATCTCGATGAGGAAACTTCGTTGAAGTTTTGCATTAATTGGCTCATCTATCTAGTTGTACAGCAACAAGATTGGCGTCACTTATGTTGCCAATTGTTGGTGAAGACAATCCAATAATCAGCGTAGGTGATGACTGCAGACAGCACGCACATGTAACGCACATCAGAAGGCAAACGGACAACTGAACTGCATGGTAAATTTGCCGTGCTTAAATAGCCATGTCATAGAAATATATGGCTACTTGCACACTATTGGTTAACTGCAAGTTTTGCTTTTTTCCCTTTGGAGCAGCGTAAATCGAATTGAATTTAATTTACACAATATGTGGGCAATTTATTTGTGTCGTTTCATCACTTTCCTCTCTAAAAAAATATTCCTCTCTGCGAGGCTAGATAAGAAATTCATGACAGAGTTCGAACCAAGTTAAGCAAAAAATAATGTACCATAAATGCTGGGCTTAAGTATGCTTGTTGGTTGCTTCAACAATGATATGATGCCAAGTAACCACTAGGAATTGCTACACAAATTGTTAGCTCTAGTGGTCGGTCATACCGCGTGAGGCAAAATAGAGCAGTGTAAGATTTGGGAGCCGCAGCGTGAGGATTTCGAGGTAAATCGCCACTGAAGTTGTCAGGTTTAAGTTAAAACCTAGGCAGGCTGGATCGTCGTCAATGTGTTTGTATACGACCAAAGGAGCTAGAGCGTGTGCTCGACGTTGTGGTCATGATATTTGTAGAGTGGTCTTTGTGCAATTGATGAAGTTGAGATATGCATTGAAAGTGGCCTGTACCATGATATGAAGCTGATAACTACTTAGTGTTGCTACACGAAAGCGTTAGCTCCAAGTAGCTGGTCATACCAAAATAGGCAGTGTGATGTCATGTGTGAGAAATACATTATAATGTAAAAATATATACATTAAAATCAAAGGTAACTGCATAAAAATATGTACACGAACATTGCCTCAGAGATGGCATAATAACAAGGAACTGTTAAAAAATGGTACATTATTGTTAGCTAAGAACAGCTGGTTATGCCACGTGAGATAAATGCGAAAAATAACGTAAGGTTAAAAAATTTTTGATACGTAATGTTAATGTTAAAAAAATCAATTACGCGTTATACAAAGCAGGCTATTGAGATTGTGGGCAGACGGAGCCTGAGACGTGTGTAGAAGGTTGAACGCTCTCAGGATCAGGCGGTTCGATAAACGGTTTCAACCTGTCTATGCTTACTGATGTCGGTGTAGCGCCTTGCATAATGATGAAGTATTTGTGTTGTCTGAGCAAAATCGGGTAAGGACCGCGATACTTTGGTTGTAGTGGTGCAACAGCATTGTCGTTGCGAACGAGTACTCTCTTGCAGCTGTGGAGCTGTGGGTGAACGAAGACTGGACGAGGCGTATGTCTCGGCTGCTGTTCAGACATGTTACCGAAATGAAGTCGAAGGCGGGTAGCTTCGTCTTGTGGGTCATCTTGTGCCGGTAGTAGACGTGGGAGCTGACTAGGCAGGCGTAGATCCATGCCATACAAGAGTTGTGACGCAGATGTTTTAATGGATTCACGAGTACGGGAACGCATGGCAAGCAGAACTAAAGGTAGTGCATCGACCCAGTTGCCATTAATGGACGAGGATGCTAAAGCAGCTTTGAGTTCCCTATGCATTCTCTCTACCATACCGTTAGCTTGGGGATGGTAGGCAGTCGTCTGGCGTAAGATGCATCCCATGTACCGCAAGGTGGTTTTGAAACGATCCGATGAGAAGCAAGTGCCTCTGTCCGTGATGACCTCATTGGGAACACCATAATTGGATATCCATGCAGAGATAAAACCGTTAGTTACTTCGTCTGCAGAAATGGTGCCAAGAGGTAATGCCGCAGGCCACCGTGTAAATCTATCAATCATAGTTAGAAGGTAGCTGAAACCTTGAACCTTTGTCAGATGAACTATGTCGATGTGGACGATGGCTAGGCGAGAAGTAGTTCGAAAATGTTGCAACTTAGAACGAGTGTGTCGTGTGATCTTGTTTTTCTGACAAATAGCACACTCGGAGACCCATCGTTTAACGTTCTGCCTAAGTCTGTGACCCCAGAAACGATCTGTGAGAAGTCGGACAGTCGCTTGGCTTCCTGGGTGAGAAATTGAGTGAATTGAATCGAAAACTTTTCTCTGAAGGCTGGTCGGCAGAACTGGCTTGTTGGGCTGCGTACCCGTGAAGTAAACAATTGGTAAGCCTTCCCAGAGACGGCATATGAACTTGGTTGGGTGACGGGCTATTGATCTTTGAATGTGAATGTCACCGCGTTGTTCCGTTCGCAGGAGGGATGGCGTTAGTGCAGGTTCACTGAGTGTCACGGAGTTGACAGTGAATGGCGACGGCGAAGGTGGTTGTAGCGAGACGTCTGGCCTGGAAAGGGCATCTGCAATGAAGTTCTGTTTGCCCTTGACGTGAAAGATGTCAAATTGCCATTCGCTTAGACGTGAAAGCTGTCTTTCCACTCTGGCAGGGTACTTGGCGATAGTTGAAGTTGCGTTTCGAAGTGCGCTAACTAATGGTGCATGATCTGTGAAAACAACAAATCTGCTACTGCCAATGATGCTGATAAAATGGCGCACTGCATCGTGGATGGCGAGAAGTTCTCGACCGAAAGTGTCGTACCTCGTTTCTACTGGTAGGGAGAGTACGCGATTAGAAACAGATAGGCTTCCGAACTCCGTCGATCTCTTGTTCCAAAGTGGCTCCAATAGCGAATTCCGAAGCATCTGTCGTGAGTAGAAATGGTTTTTGAAAATCTGGATGCTTTAGCATTGTGGCATTTGCTAACGAGTTGATGGCGAGTCGAAGTAATTCCTCGTCTTCGGATGACCAAGCAATGATGGAATTCTTGCTAAGTCCTTTTCGATTCCGCAGGTGCCTGCACAAAGGATAAAGTTGTTTTGAAAGGCCCGGAAGGAACTTGCGATAATAGTTTAGTACTCCCAGAATTTTCTGCAACTCGCTAACAGTCCTCGGTGACTTGATATTCTTGATTGAATTCGCCTTTGACGGCAAAGGTTGAATACCTTTTAGCGTGATACGATGCCCTAAGAAGTCCACGGATGTAGTTGCAATCTGCGTCTTGTCACAATTGATCTTGAGTCCGTGGTTGGATAAGCGTGAGAGGACATTTCGTAGATGCTTGGCATGAGATTCTAAGTCTGGACTGAATACCATAATGTAATCGAGATATGACATACAATAAGCAGAGTCGTCGCGAAGTATGTTGTCCATGAATCTTTGAAATGTCTGTGTAGCACACTTAAGTCCAAAAGGCATGTAAAGATATTCGAAAAGGCCAAATAGAGTGATGACTGCAGTATTTTCAATATCCTCTGGTGCTACCGGTATGTGATGTTACGCTTGTCTGAGGTCAATCCCTGAGAAGAAATTGCTGCTGTTAATATCTGGAATAGGATATGCATCAGATTTCGTCACTGCATTTAGCTTACGGTAGTCGCCGCAGGCTCTGTACGATCCGTTTGATTTGTAGACTAAGTTCAGTGGTGACGCCCATGAACTTTTCGATGGTCTGATGATTCCCTCTTCCAAAAAACTTGAGAATTCCTCTTTGGCAGCTTTAAGCTTAGCAGGGGCCAATGGTCGCTTCTTGAGTGCAATAGGTTGTCCTTCTGTGACGATATGGTGCTTCGTGTTGGAGACTCGTAGCTCTGACCTGCTAAGATCAAAAAGCGACTTGTACTTTTGAAGAGCTGCTGATATCTCTGCTGAATGATGCACTGGGATTGGCTGAATGACCATTCAGCTGAGCTCATTCAACTGCGGAATATTCTCTTTCAAATATGGAAGCTGTTAGTGGGTAAGCGTTTCGTTTAAAGTATATTTATACATTTTCATCTTGCTTATAAATTTATGTTTTTGAGATCCCGTAAGATTGTTAGAATGTCAGGTCTAATTTTAGATATTGATGTTCCTATTTGGGATGGAGATTCCGCTTTCTCCCCGTTTCCAGATTATGACAGTCATCAAAAACTGTCAAAGATTTTTGCTAAACTACCTTCTGAATTGCAGCGACGGATTTATCCTAAGCTTGAGGCCATTAGGAAGCTACCTAATCCCATTTTGGGCCTACAAAACGAAGTAGAATCCTTGCTTGGGCCCACAGAAACTGAGCAGATAATAAATAAATATGCGCAGTTAGACATGCCAAACCTTGGCCCCATCGAAATTTTGAGGGAATTACGGAAACGTTGGTATAAAACCAACATTTCTGACCATGAGGCTAAGGTTGTTTTTATTAACAAACTTCCACAATCATTAAAACTTTTCGCCAGACAGCTTCCCAACACTCTCTCTATAGATGACTTATCAGAGAGATGTGAATTAGAATATAGGGTTTTGGAACCTAAGGTGAATCCGTTATTCTTTTTTCCACCCCTCCAAGATGATAGGCTCTCCTATTTAGAGAGGACAGTAGCGAACATGGTTAATGTTATAGAAGGATTGGCTATAACGAAATCCGAGCTAAATGAAGTAAATGCTCGACCCAAATTCATACCAAAACCTAATTATAACGGTAGGCAGCGATCGAGATCCCCGCTTTACTTTAACAGATATGCACTAAAGAACTGGTGTTATAACCACCTGAAGTTTTTTATTCATGCCAAGTCTCTCTTTGTCGTTCCGAAGAATCTCCGAATGAGTGTCAATTTCCACAGTTGACGGAATGGACAACAGAATACGGGCGCAAGTGTGCATCACGATCGGGAAACATCTTGCAAAGAAAGTAGGAGACCGTACTTTCTGCACATCAACTGCATCAACGGCGCCATACGGAAGAAACCAATTAAAATCCGACATTCCTGTCGACTCTTTTTGTCCACGCCAAATTTTCCACATAGAGACACAACGGACAACGCCGGTTGCAATCACCAGCCTACTTGTTTGCATGACCCGGCAAAAAGCCAAACGAACTTCGGCTCCTTCTTGATTTCAGAATCTGCGAAGAATTCATCGTAGACACAGGTACAGTAGTCTCAGTTCTCAAAGGTGATTCAATGTCCGAGATATCGCTAAGCGTTCTTCTCGCAACAGCTACAAGCGAGCCCATACCAACATAAGGCTGCCGGTATCGCACACTCAACATAGGTCTACGGCGTGAATTTTCTCACAACTTGATCATTGCCAAGGTCTTACCTAATATAATTGGCCCTGATTTCCTTCTGAAATTTCGGCTCATTGTTGATCTTGTCAATCAAAAGATCATCGACCCCTCCATCGGACGTGAGCAAAGTTTTTGGACATATGCCTCCTAACGTTTGGAATTACAGGTCATTCAGCCAACCCCAGTGCATCATTCAGCAGAGATATCAGCAGTTCTTCGAAAATACAAGTCGCTTATCAATCGTAACAAGTCAGAGCTACGAGTCTCCAACACGAAGCACCATATCGTCACAGAAGGACAACCTATTTCAATCAAGAAGCGACCACTGTCTCCTGCTAAACATAAAGCTGCCCAAGAGGAATTCTCAAAGCATTTTGAAGAAGAAATCATCAGATCATCGAAAAGTTCATGAGCGTCACGACTGCACTTACTCTCCAAATCAAACGGATCGTACAGAGCCTGCGGAGATTACCGTAAGCTAAATTCAGTGACAAAATCTGATGCATATCCTATTCCAAATATTAACGCCTTACTTGAAAAACCCAACTGCAGCAATTTCTTCTCACTGATTGACCTCAGACAAGCCTACCATCACATACCGGTAGCAACAGAGGATATTAATAAAAACTGCAGTCATCACTGCATTTGGCCTTTTCGAATATCTTTACATGCCTTTTGGACTTAAGTGTGTTAAACAGACTTTTCAAAGATTCATGGACAACATACATCGCGACGACTCTGCTTATTGTATGTCATATCTCGATGACATAATGGTATTCAGTCCAGACTTAGAATCTCATGCCAAGCATCTACGAAATGTCCTCTCACGCTTGTCCAATCACGGACTCAAAATCAACTGTGACAAGACGGAGATTGCAACTACATCCGTGGAATTCTTAGGGCATCGTATCACACCAAAAAGTATTTAACCTTTGTCGTCAAAGGCGAATTCAATCAAGAATATCAAGTTACCGAAGACTGTTAGCGAGTTACAGAAAATGCTGGCAGTACTAAACTACTATCGCAAAGTCATTCCGGGCCATTCAAGACAACATTATCCTTGGTGCAGTCACCTGCGTAATCGAAAATGACTTAGCAAGAATTCAATCATTTCTTGGTCATCCGAAGACGAGGAATTACTTCGACTCGCCATCTATCCTTTAGCAAATGCCACAATGCTAACGCATCCAGATTTTCAACGACCATTTTTACTCACGACAGATGCTTCTGAATTCGCTATTGGAGCCACGTTGGAACAAGAGATCGACGGAGTTCGGAAGCCTATCAATTTCTACTCGCGTACTCTCCAACCAGTAGAAACGAGGTACGACACTTTCGGCCGAGAATTTCTCGCCATCCACGACGCAGTGCGCCATTTTATCAGCATTATTGGCAGTAGCAGATTTGTTGTTTTCACAGATCATGCACCACTAGTTAGCGCACTTCGAAACGCAACTTCAACTATCGCCAAGTACCCTGCCAGAGTGGAAAGACAGCTTTCACGTCTAAGCGAATGGCAATTTGACGTCTTTCACGTCAAGGGCGAACAGAACTTCATTGCAGATGCCCTATCCAGGCCAGACGTCTCGCTACAACCACCTTCGCCGTCGCCATTCACTGTCAACTCCGTGACACTCAGTGAACCTGCACTAACGCCAACTCTCCTGCGAACGGAACAACGTGGTGACATTCACATTCAAAGATCAATAGCCCGTCACCCAACCAAGTTCATATGCCGTCTCTGGGAAGGCTTACCAATTGTTTACTTCACGGGTACGCAGCCCAACAAGCCAGTTCTGCCGACCAGCCTTCAGAGAAAGGTTTTCGACTCAATTCACTCAATTTCTCATCCAGGAAGCCAAGCGACTGTCCGACTTCTCACAGATCGTTTCTGGGGTCACAGACTTAGGCAGAACGTTAAACGATGGGTCTCCGAGTGTGCCATTTGTCAGAAAAACAAGATCACACGGCAAACTCCTTCTTAATTGCAACATTTTAGAACTACTTCTCGCCTAGCCATCGTACACATCGACATAGTTCATCTGAAAAGGTTTCAAGGTTTCAACTACCTTCTAACTATGATTGATAGATTTACACGGTGGCCTGTGGCATTACTTCTTGGCACCATTTCTGCAGACGAAGTAACTAACGGTTTTATCTCTGCATGGATATCCAATTATGGTGTTCCAAATGAGGTCATCACGGACAGAGGCACTTGCTTCTCATCTGATCGTTTCAAAACCACCTTGCGGTACATGGGATGCACCTTACGCCAGACGACTGCCTACCATCCCCAAGCTAACGGTATGGTAGAGAGAATGCATAGGGAACTCAAAGCTGCTTTAGCATCCTCGTCCACTAATGGCAACTGGGTCGATGCACAACATTTATTTCTGCTTGCCATGCGTTCCCGCTCTCGTGAATCCATTAAAACGTCTGCGTCACAACTCTTGTATGGCATGGATCTACGCCTGCCTTGTCAGCTCCCACGTCTACTACCCGCACAGTATGACCAACAAGACTAAGCTACCCGCTTTCGGCTTCATTTCGGTAACATGTCTGAACAGCAGCCGAGACATACGTCTCGTCCAGTTATTGTTCACCCGCAGCTCCACAGCTGCAAGAGAGTACTCGGTCGCAATGACACTGCTTTTGCACCACTACAACCAAAGTATCGCTGTCCTTACCCGATTTTGCTCTGACAACCAAAATACTTTTTCTTGTGCATGGCGCTACACCGACGTCAGTAAGCATAGCACTCATAGGTCGGTAAAATCTTGAACTTCCTTCATCTTCAGATGATGTAATTTTTGGCCTCAATTGATGGGTTCTCACTTGTCCCTTCTTCTTTAAGCCTTCATTTAGTTGATTGTCTGAAAATGACGTTGGATCAAGATTTTCCATTGTTCTTTGTCCTATATTTCGAGACCTCATCCCAGTCTCATCTTAAGGGTTGACACAATACGCACAGGAGTAAAACACAACTTGTGACAAATGTGGTATCCTCATTCAAGACAGATATATTTATACCCATTATCTAAAATTATATTTTTTAATTGTCTTCCTAATATCCGGTCTTCATACCTAGTCTCTAATACTCAAATGTATACAAAACTTATCCCTGTCCCCCTCTGCGCACACAACTACCTATAAACATGTGTATTTTACTAAAGTTACATTTACTGAATAACTATAAGTACATTAATGTATTGATAAACACGCCTATCACTGATATCTATATTTTAATTGCTGTTCCGGACGCATAGAAAGATCAACAAATTTTGAATTCAATATTGCAGTAATCCTCACATGCCCCCCTATTCACCTAATTCCATCCATCTTGCAATCGGTTATAGACAGAGAGATTAAAAAACTATTGAAAGTCTATAGAGTATTATTCTATCGTTTTGACAAGACCGAATACGGAGTTTACACTAACGAAATCGTCTCTCAGCCAAATACACATTAATACTCATATCCTATATAAATTAATTTCTCCATTAAAATATCTGTGTCGGATATACCTATATAATAAATTGTATATTTATTTACTTATTCATAATTACATATATACTCACTTCTTATAAAAACATCCATATTATTCCATAGGCTATATATTATGTATATATAGATAAGCATATAAGCAACCATGTGGGTTCTTCCCACATCTTTTATAAATATCTATATATCCTTCATATATCTTTCTTTCTTTACTGCGGCTGACTCCTTTTGGGGGATAAGCCGGCTCCAATGACATTTCATGGAGTTTCTTGGGAATTTGGTACAAGTGGTGTACCCTCACCACTTGGCTTTTTGATCAAGGACGCACCTCTAGCCTTTGCACATCCAAGCGCAGTCTGCAAGGTAGCAGTAAGTTGCATGGTTGCCAGTGGCTGTTGAGAGCTCATTCGTTATTCGGAAGTACGGGGTACTGTCCAGGAGTCCATGTAATCCTGTGGCTGTTGAACCCTTTTGTGGCAGGGAACACACGCCGAGTCATGGTGCCGTCGTCGGGCTCATGTGGTATTTTATAGGAGATCCGATTGCCGGTCGGAAATCCACCACGCCCTGGTGACACCACCGCCATAGCCCCGTTAGCCCATGTACGATCGGCCATCGAAACATGGTTGACACCGTCGTACCACGTTGAGGAGGGGATGGACTTTACGACGGATCCTTCATATATATCTATATATATATCTATACCTACCCGTATACACTATATATATATATACGAATATATATATATATATATATAAAATTAGCAATCTTTTATATTTAAATTTTATTTTTAATTATTTATATTTATATATACACACACCCACATCTTATAAAATATCCATTTATACATACGTCCACACGCTATCTATGTATATATAGATAAGCATATAAGCAACCATGTGGGTTCTTCCCACATCTTTTATAAATATCTATATATTCATGATATATATATATACATATGTATATATATACACGTGTATATACCATATATATAATATGAATCTCATACAAGCAACACTGTGAGTCCCGCAATGGAAAAATTATATCAGTCAAAATGCTTTTGATAATATTTATATATCTCTTTTATTGTCTATCTATATACCCAAATATATATATATATATATGTAGATATTTATAAGCAATAGAAATGGGTTCTTTGAAATTCAACCACTTACAATTTCTCCTTGAGTGTATAGTATATATACTAATTTTACTCACAATTTATATGTATATTTAAATATCAAAGCATATGTCTACCCGTCTACACCTCATATATATATATATATATATATATATATTTATATATATACATAATGCCTATTTCAATTCACATAAGCAACCATGAGAGCTTTTCCCACCTTATATATAAAATCTAAATATTCTTCTACATATATATTGTGAATATCTAAATAAGCCTTTAAGCAACCATGTGAGTTCACCCCACATCTTATATGAATATTTAGAATCATCCATATATATGTATCTGCGAAATATATACCCATATTTAGATAAACATATAAGCAACAACGTGAAATTCTCTCACATCTTATATAAATTGAAATGTTCATCTAGCCATATTACCGCTCTCTAACTCCATCTTATTCGTTCTGTTTTTTTCTTTTTTCATAGTCGCGGTCTCTTATTTAGATTTATTTTTAGCTCTGATTCCTCTTATCTACGTTTCTTTCCATTAGAGAAGGCTTCATTAAATATTGGGCCTAATGATTTTTCTACACATGTCATATTTATGAAGTTCATTCCTGATTTTACTTCAATTGATTCTCTAATCAACTGGGTTAATCTATTTTGGTTACATAGTGCAATCCGTTTACACCCGTCCCAGTTTATCTGATGACGTGTTTCCATTGAGTGCCTGGTTAGATCTGATCTATGACCATGTCTGTATTTGCATGCCGTCTTATGTTCACCTCTACGTACCTTTATTGGACGCATGGTTTCACCTATATACCTAAGATTGCAATCTTTACAAGGTATATGCTTATCTATATATACATAATATATAGCCTATGGAATTATATGGATGTTTTTATAAGAAGTGAGTATATATGTAATTATGAATAAGTAAATAAATATACAATTTATTATATAGGTATATCCGACACAGATATTTTAATGGAGAAACTAATTTATATAGGATATGAGTATTAATGTGTATTTGGCTGAGAGACGATTTCGTTAGTGTAAACTCCGTATTCGGTCTTGTCAAAACGATAGAATAATACTCTATAGACTTTCAATAGTTTTTTAATCTCTCTGTCTATAACCGATTGCAAGCTGGATGGAATTAGGTGAACTGGGGGGCATGTGAGGATTACTGCAATATTGAATTCAAAATTTGTTGATCTTTCTATGCGTCCGGAACAGCAATTAAAATATAGATATCAGTGATAGGCGTTTTTATCAATACATTAAGTGTACTTATAGTTATTCAATAAATGTAACTTTAGTAAAATACACATGTTTATAGGTAGTTGTGTGCGCAGAGGGGGACAGGGATAAGTTTTGTATACATTTGAGTATTAGAGACTAGGTATGAAGACCGGATATTAGGTAGACAATTAAAAAATACTTTAATAATTAAAATAGGTTTAAATATATCTGTCTTGAATGAGGATACCACATTTGTCACAAGTTGTGTTTTACTCCTGTGCGTATTGTGCCAACCCTGAAGAATGAGACTGGAAATGAGGTCTCGAAATATAGGACAAAGAACAATGGAAAATCTTGATCCAACGTCATTTTCAGACAATCAGCTTATAGAAGAAGGGACAAGTGAGAACCCATCAATTGAGGCCAAAAATTACATCATCTGAATATGAAGGAAGTTCAAGATTTTACCAACCTATGAGTGCTATCAATTGTCCCGCACAAGAAAAATGCGGTCAAATCCACAACAAGAAGGACAGCACTGCGAAGGACCATACATCTTTTAAAATGTATTTAAATCAGTAAGCATAGACAAGTTGAAACCGTTTATCGAACTGCCTAATCCTGAGAACTTTCAACTTTCTACACACGTCTCAGGCTCCATCTGCCCACAATCTCAATAGCCTGCTTTGCATAAGGCGTTATTGATTTTTTTTAACATTAACTTTTTGTTATTCTACGTAACAAAAAGTTTTAACCTTTGGTTATTTTGCGCATTTTTCTCACGTGGCATAACCAGCCGGTCTTAGCTATCAATTGTGTAGCATTTTTGAACAGTTCTTTGGTAATTCCTAGTAGTTACCTGGCATCTTATCATTGTTGAAGCAACCAACAAGAATACTTAAGCCCAGAATTTATGGTAAATTATTTTTTTGCTTAGCTTGGTTCGAACTCTGTGATGCATTTCTTATCTAGCCTCGTAGAGAGGAATTTTTTTCTTTTTTTTCAGAGAGTAAAGTGATGTAAAGACACAAGTAAATTGCCGACATGTTGCGTACATTAAATTCAATTCGATTTACGCTGCACCAATGAGAAAAAAGCGAAACTTGCCGTTAACCAGTAGTGTGCAAGTAGACATATATTTCTATGACATGGCTATTTAAGCACGGTAAATTTACCATGCAGTTCAGTTGTCGCGTTTGCCTTCTGTTGCGTGTTACGTGTGCGTGATGTCTGCTGTCATCACCTACACTGATTATTGAATTGGCTTCACCAACTTTAGTAGCATCATTAACGCCAATCTTGTTACAGTACAACTAGAGAGACGAGCCAATTACTGCAGAACTTCAACGATGCTACCCATCGAGATTACAACGCCACAACAGAAGGAACCACAACCCAAGTCAACCCGAGCTGGACGTCTTCACACTTAAGGACCTTCTCGGCATTTGCCAGGGAACGCACGACCGGCCCTGTTAGAGGCCCCCTAAGAGTACATAACTCTTTATTTTATGGCACTTTAACCAAGTTTGTAACGTTGTACAGAATTTGCCTGAAGCTGGGGCGTTTACAATATTGAAACCTCAAAAATTATGAAAACGTCCCAACTTCTAGTAAATACCGTGCGACGTTACAAAAACGTTAACTGGCGTAGAGGCTGAGAAACATTTAAACTTGTTGGCCTTTTTTGAAGCCGGAAATGCGTTCCGTGAAAGTTAGGTAGTGTTGTGACGTCGAAAACAGATGGCGAGAGGCTGTGTGAAGATTCAGAATTGTCTTGGTGGAGATCTGCAATAACACCGTGGTCACTGGCACACGCAGTGTTCCAAAAAGTAGATGACTGGTTCTTTGTCTGCTAATATCCCAGATGACTAGGTGATACAGCGCAAATGATGCTAATCCGGAAGTCAGCATGGGCGAATAGTCAATATGGCGCGAGGTAGCAAGCACACGAAGCGCAAAGCAGAAATCAAACGTGCTAATGACAAAAATGGTAAATAAACCGTGCTTATATGATGTTGAAAATGAAAGATCGCACGTCATTGGTTAACGGCAAATTTTGCTCGTTTTAATTTATGCCGAGTGTATGAAATAGGAATTTCATTTAATTTTGAAAGTGCACCTAATTTTGAAAGTGCACACGTTCGATGGTCCAGAATCAACTGGAATCTTTTAGAGAATACAGCTTATCTATTTAATATGAATTTTTTTATATCATGAACAATGACGAATTTGTTTCTTCTGTTTCATTGTTATTATCTGATATATTTAGGGCATCTAAATTTACGGATGTTATACCAAAGCAAATCAATAGGAAGTTATGTTAGCTAAGAATCAAACGAGATAATATAATGAAATGTAGTCTTATCAATAGTATTAAAAAAATGAGGTTAAATTTGATCGATAAAGAAATTAATTCATCACTGCTGATAATCCGTCAAAGATCAGAGAGAATTATTTTGGCTAAACTGAAGAGTAATCCTAGACTAGGATACAAACTCCTCACAGACTACAGTAAATATAAGGAAAAATTAAATCTTATATTACCTGTGGGTAAAATTGATTATGAATTTCTCTGTGAATTGGATGAAGTATTTGGCAACTTGTTATGTAATCCACAGAACCAAAACAATTTCATTGATCTACCGGATCCTTCGGGAAACCAGGATCTAGGACTTGTTATTGACAGTGATGTATTGATAGAATTAATGTTAAAAATAAAATCAAAAAAACAAAAAGATCACCTTGGTATATCGATTGATAACCTACTTCAATTACCTTTATATTTTATGAATGCGCTCTGCAATTTTATAAATAGAATTTTGAAGAATGGGAAATTACCAATCGATATACTAACAATAGTAGCTAAACCTTTTCCAAAAGTAAGTAAGCCAACGTGTGCCAGTGATTATAGATTAATCTCTATTATTCCCTTCGTTTTTGAAGATAATAGAACGATTGATACTTGATCATTTAGAACGTATGCTGCCGGCTGATTTCGATATATGCCAACATGGCTTTACGAAAGACAGGTCGACAACTACTAATATGCTCTCTATGTGGAGACATGTTATTACATTAAATGAGAAAAAGTTAGATGCATTAATTGTATTCATAGATATCTCAAAAGCTTTTGACTCTATTTATTTTGATGCTATTTTAAATGCGATTAATTTATTGAATATTGATCCGATTATTTTTAGATTATTTAAATACTATTTATATAATCGAAGAATGACTATTCAATTAAACGATTTGATATCAAAATCGAAAGGAGTAACAATTGGAATTCCACAGGGATTAAGTTTGGGGCCAATTTTATTTAAAATCGTATTTGTACATTTGGAAACTAAGATTCTTAACGGTCGAGTTTGTAAATTCGCTGAGGATTTAAAAATAATCTTTCCAATTGATCCAAAAAATGTCGAATTCTCCAAAATAATGTGACACTAGATTTGTATGATTTAAGTAGATATTTGATAACACTAGGGCTGAGAATAAACAGTAAAAAGACGAGAGCTTTAAAAATAGGTAACAGAACAGAATTTAATTATGTTTATTTTCATGATGCTGAGATTAATGATGTTTTTGAGATTAAACTTATGCAAGAAATTAAGGATTTAGGCATAACTATTCATTGTACGGCTTCTGCTGAGAGACATATTGAAAGGATAGTAGGCAGTGCCAAGAACAGATGGGCACTAATAAATAGAAATATTATATCGCATGAAATAAAATTTAAAATGTTTATAATATGGATTAGACCGATACTAGAATATGCTGCCGCTACTTTGAATCCCTTAACAAAGGGTTTGTCTAATAAGATAGAAGCTGTACAAAGAAAAGTTGTGAAACAAATTATTCCTATCTCCTGCACTATATACGCCACTAGATTACAGTTTGTATCACTGCATCCTTTATGGTTTCGGAGAATGTGCTATTGCATAAAAGCTTTCCATTTGAACCAGTGGACTGGTGCCTATATGAATCCAATAAGAAAGAGTCATGAAGTTGGAACTAGATCTGGTCATTTTGCAATATCTCCACCATTGGTTGGGAATGTTGCGAGCAAGCTATTCTCTTTTTCAAAAATTTACAAAATTTACAATCAATTGCCAAAATGTCTTAGAGAAACGCCTCAATCTCTTAAATTTTTATCTACCGAACTAGAAAAAGTGTTCAATCCTGCTGATATTTTTAATTTTGATTATGATAATACTTCCTCGTGGTTAAATAAAAGACAGTATTAATAGTTTTTCAGCAACACAATTTCTCGAGATTCTATCTTCAAATTTTGTATTATTAAAACTGAAATGTTATGCATTATGTCATCTTGTTAATCAACAATGCATACAATCAATTATTAGTCATGGTTCCCTTTTTTCTTACAAAATGTTATACTCGAATAATACCTAAAATTTTCCTAATTTTGATGAATAATCTATCAGTCTTTACAGCTAAACTTTCTGATGCTGATAAATTGTACAGTACAACTAATTGCACATATTTATGTGATGCGATATCTTTTTATATTGTACATTTTCTAATTTTATTATTTGATGGAACATGTGTGGTTTGAATCCAAATAAAGATATTCTATTCTATTCTATTCTAGGCAATAAGTCGGCGAAATTTTCCTGAGCCGTTACATCACTTTCCTCTCGGAAAAAGGAAAACATTCTTTCGACCAAGCTTGATATGAAATTTAGAGCAGAGCTCCAACCCATTTAATCAACTGGTTATTATTCTGTACAGAGCTATTGAAATTTATAAAAAATGTACCATAAATATTGGGCTGGAGTATGCTTGTTGGTGGTATCAAAAATGATATGATGCCAAAATAAGCACTAGGAATTGCTAAACAAATTGTTATCTGTAGTGGTCGGTCATACCGCATGAGGCAAAATAGAGTAGTGTGAGGTTTGGTGAGCCGCAGTGTGAGGATTGAAAGGTAGATTGCCACTGAACTTGCCATGTTTATGTTGAAACCTGGGCAGGATGGATCGCCGTCAATATGTTTGACTACGGACAAAGGAGCTAGTGTGTGTTCGAAGTTGTGGTCATAATATTCTCAGAGTGGTCACTGTGCAACTGATGAAGTTAAGATATTCATTGAAAGCGGCCTGTACCATGATCTAAAGCTGATAACTACTTAGTGTTGCTACACAAAGGCGTTAGCTCTAAGTACCTTCTCATATCAAAATAGGCAGTATGAGCTCAGGTGTGAGCCATACGTTACAAAGTAAAAATATATTCATGAAAATCAAAAATTAACGACAAAAATGGTGTACACGAATATTGCCGCAGAGATGGCATAATACCAAAAAACTGTTTAAAAATGCTACATCATTGTTAGCTAAGAACAGCTGGTTATACCACATGAAACAAGTGAGTGTGAGATAAATAAAATGAATCATGTGGATTCATAGGTCACGTTGAATGACATAGTACGCAAGTGGTGCGCGTAATGTTAAAAATTTGATGCGTAGAAGAACGAAAAATTAATGTTAAAAAATCATTAGTTACGCGATATGCAAAGCAAGCTATTGCTATGTTAAGATTGTGGGCAGATAGAGTCTGAGACATGTGTAGGAGGTTAAATGCTCCCAGGATCAGGTGGTTTGATAAAGGGTTTCAACCTGTCTATGCTTCCTGATGTAGGTGTTGCGCCTTGCTTGACAATGAAGTATTTTGGCTGTATGAGCAAAATCGGGAAAGGACCGCGATACTTTTGTTGTAATGGTGCAAGAGCAGTTTCGTTGCGAACAAGTACTGCGGGCGAACGAAGACTGGACGAGGCGTATGTCTCGGCTGCTGTTCAGACATGTTATCACAATGAAGTCGAAGGCGGGTAGCTTCGTCTTATAGGTTATCCTGTGCGGGTAGTAGACGTGGGAGCTGACTAAGCAAGCTTAGATCCATGCCAAAAAAGAGTTGTGACGCAGATGTTTTAATGGATTCACGAGTGCGAGAACGCATGGCAAGCAGAACTAAAGGTATTGCATCGAGCCAGTTGCCATTAATGTACGAGGATGTTGAAGCTGCTTTGGGCTCCCTATGCATTCTCTCTACCATACCGTTAGATTGGGGATGGTCGGTAGTCGTCTGGCGTAAGGTGCATCCCATGAACCGCAAGTTGGTTTTGAAACGATCCAATGAGACGAAAATGCCTCTGTCAGTGATGACCTCATTGGGAACACCATAATTTGATATCCATGCAAAGATAAAACCATTAGTTACTTCAACTAAATAAATGGTGCCAGGAAGTAATGCCGCAGGCTATCGTGTAAATCTATCAATCATAGTTTGAAGGTAGCTGAAACCTTGAACTTTTGTCAGATGAACTATGCCGAAATGGAAGATGGCTAGTCGATAAGTAGTTCGAAAATGTTACAACTTAAAACGAGTGTGCCGTGTGATCTTATTTTTCTGCAAATGGAACACTCGAAAACACATCGTTCAGTGTTCTGCCTGAGCATGTGACTCCAGAAATGATCTGTAAGTAGTCGGACAGCCACTTTGCTTTCTGGATGAGAAATTGAGTGAATCGAGTCGAAAACCTTTCTCTGAAGGCTGATAGGCAGAACTGGCTTGTAGGGTTGTGTACCCTTGAAGTAAACCATTTGTAAGTCTTCCCAGATACGGTATATGAACTTGATGGGGTGACGGGCTACTGATCGTTGAATGTGAATGTCACCGCGCTGTTCCGTTCGCACGGGGCATGGCGTTATTGCAGGTTGAATGGGTGTCAAGGAGGTGACCGTGAATGGCGACGGCGAAGGTGGTTTTAGCAAGACGTCTGGCCTGGGACACGAAACATCTCTCAAATTTCAATTTGCTTTAACGTGAAAGCTGTCTTTCTACTCTGGCAGGATACTTGGCGATAGTTGAAGTCGCGTTTCGAATTGCGCTAATTAATAGTGCATGATCTGTATAAACAACAAATCTGCTGCTGCCAATGATGCTGATAAAATGGCGCACTGCGTCGTGGATGGCGAGGAGTTCTCAACCAAAAGTGTCGTATCTCGATTTTACGGTTGGATATTACGCCAGTAGAACCTGAATGGCTACGAACTCCGTCGATCTCTTGTCCCAACGTGGCTCTAATAGCGAATTCAGAAGCATCTGTCGTGAATAGAAATGTTTGTTGAAAATCTGGATGCGTTAGCATTGTAACATTTTCTAAGGAGTTGATGGCGATTCGAATTAATTCCTTGTCTTCAGATGGCCAAGTAATAATGGAATTCTTGCTAAGTCCTTTTCGATTTAGCAGGTGCCTGCACAAAGGATAAAGTTGTCTTGAATGGCCAATAAGAATCTTGCGATAGTAGTTTAGGACTCCCAATATTTTCTGCAACTCGCTTACAGATTTCGGTCACTTGCTATTCCTGATTGAATTCGCCTTTGACGGCAAAGGTTGAATAAGTTGTGGCGTGATAAGTTGCCCTAGGATGTCCACAGATGTTGTTGCAATCTGCGTCTTGTCACAACTGATCTTGACTCTGTAGTAGGATAAGTGTTAGAGGACATTTTGTAAATGCTGGACTGAATACCATTATGTCATCGAGATATGACATACAATAAGCAGGGTAGTCGAAAAGTATGTTGTCCATAAATTTTTGAAATATCTGTGTAACACACTTAAATCCAAAAGGCATGTAAGATATTCTAACAGGCCAAATGAAATGATGACCTCAGTTATTTCACTATATTCTGGTGCTACCTCGATGCGATGGTAGGCTTGTTTGAGGTCAATCAATGAGAAGAAATTGCTGCCGTTGAGTTTTTCAAGTAAGGTGTTAATATTGGGAATAGGATATGCATCAGGTTTTGTCGCTGAATTTAGCTTACGGTAATCTTTGCAGGCTCTGTAAGATCCGTTTGATTTGGAGACTAAGTGCAGTGGTGACGCCCATGAACTTTCGATGGTCTGGTGATTCCTTCTTCCAAAAGCCTTGAAAATTCGTCTTTGGCAGCTTTCAGTTTAGCAGGGGCCAGTGGTCACTTCTTGAGTGCAATAGGTTGTCCTTGTGACGATATGGTGGTGCATCTTGTTGAAGACTCGTAGCTCTGATTTACTGAGATTGAAAAGCGACTTAAATTCTCGAAGAGCTGATGATACCTCTGCTGAATGATGCACTGGGGATGGCTGAATGACCTGTACCTCCAAACGCTCGGCGTCAAGTTACCAAAAACGTTGCTTAAGTCCGGTGGAGGGATCGATGATCTTTTGATTGGCAAGATTAACTATGAGCCGAAATTTCTAAAGGAAATCAAGTCCTATAATATTGTAAGGGGCCGTCTTGTTCGGTGCACTACGTGAATATGTTCGATGACCGGTTAAATACAATGGGATTTGTTCGATGACTGGTTTAATACAATGGGATTGTTCGATGACTGGTTAAATACAAATGGGATTTGTTCGATGACTTGGTTAAATACAATGGGATTGTTTACTTCAAGCACGCAAACTTGATTTAAAAGAATTGTTACCACCAATTCGCGCAATCAATTATTGTTTAAATAGCATATTCTAGTATCGGTCTAATCCATATTATAAACATTTAAAATTTTATTTCATTCGATAAGATATTTCTATTTATTAGTGCCCATCTGTTCTTGGCACTGCCTACTATCCTTTCAATATGTCTCTCAGCAGAAGCCGTACAATGAATAGTTATGCCTAAATCCTTAATTTCTTGCATAAGTTTAATCTCAAAAACATCATTAATCTCAGCATCATGAAAATAAACATAATTAAATTCTGTTCTGTTACCTATTTTTAAAGCTCTCGTCTTTTTACTGTTTATTCTCAGCCCTAGTGTTATCAAATATCTACTTAAATCATACAAATCTAGTGTCACATTATTTTGGAGAATTCGACATTTTTTGGATCAATTGGAAAGATTATTTTTAAATCATCAGCGAATTTGCAAACTCGACCGTTAAGAATCTTAGTTTCCAAATGTGCAAATATGATTTTAAATAAAATTGGCCCCAAACATAATCCCTGTGGAATTCCAATTGTTACTCCTTTCGATTTTGATATCAAATCGTTTAATTGAATAGTCATTCTTCGATTATATAAATAGTATTTAAATAATCTAAAAATAATCGGATCAATATTCAATAAATTAATCGCATTTAAAATAGCATCAAAATAAATAGAGTCAAAAGCTTTTGAGATATCTATGAATACAATTAATGCATCTAACTTTTTCTCATTTAATGTAATTACATGTTTCCACATAGAGAGCATATTAGTAGTTGTCGACCTGTCTTTCGTAAAGCCATGTTGGCATATATCAAAATCAGCCGGCAGCATACGTTCTAAATGATCAAGTATCAATCGTTCTATTATCTTCAAAAACGAAGGGATAATAGAGATTAATCTATAATCACTGGCACACGTTGGCTTACTTACTTTTGGCAAAGGTTTAGCTACGATTGTTAGTATATCGATTGGTAATTTCCCATTCTTCAAAATTCTATTTATAAAATTGCAGAGCACATTCCTAAAATCTCCTACCACAACAATATTACCATGGCAGTCCAAAATAGATTGAAAAGAATTGGTAAACATTTGATCATCATATGTATTACCATACGGCGGTCTGTAAACCGCAGTTAAGATCAGGTTATCAATTTGTATCGTTAAAAAATCAATGACAGTATTATATTCACTAGTATGTAACACTATCGCATTTAATATCGATTAACTATAAATAAGTACTCCTCCACCTCTTTTATCGAAGGATCTGTCTTTCCTAAATAGAGAATAATGAGGAATGTCAAATTCATAGTTTTCAATGTCTTTGTTCAGCCAGGTTTCAGTTGACTTAACAGATAACGCGCGCGGTTTGACATGGCTCCGATTTTGTCGCATTCCGATATTAAAAAAATTGTTATGGATCTTCAGAACTCCATGAAGGTGTTGAAGGATGAAAACAACTATTTAAAAAATGAGATGTCCAAATTGGAGAATGATGCAGTTGTGAATGCAACGAAATTGGAGCAAGCGGTGAAGTATAATGAAACATTAAGCGCGCGTATAGTTGAACTGAATGAGACATTACTTGTGAAGTTAGACAAGTTACAGACAGATGTTCTGCCATGGATTGAACTGGCTGATATAACAGTGGAAGGCGACACGCCAGTTAAAAATAAATCACCCGGTGAAG